>ABLG01000471.1:0-45662 GCA_000172435.1 Meloidogyne hapla
AATCCTGTAAAATATAAAAAATACCGACTAAAATTAAATAGTAAAAGAAAAACTCTTTCCCACATATTTCTTTAATTTGCCGCCTGAATCTCTTCTTATCTTAACAATTTTATAATATTATTGAGCAGTTTTGCGCGGCGGTATATTGCCTTTAAATAATTATTTACGGCCTAATTTTGTAAGACAATAGTGAAACAGATTGTCGCGAGCCGTCGGCTATGCCAAAAAATAAAAAGAATTTTTAGGATGGCATTAAGATTAAAACATAATAATGAGAGCAAAAGAATAAGAAGATAATGACCAATTGCAATATTCTCGTAAAAATAAAACAAGTTTTTTTTATTAAAGTTTAATTTTTACAATAAAATGTTTTTAAAGTTTTATGACGCTGTAATGTTTTAAACTTTGTTTTAATAAGTTTTGGCGACAATGTTTTAAACTTAGTTAAACATGTTTAGACAAACTTATTTATAAATTTCAGAATTTCTTTGTATTTTCTAACATTCCAAGTTTTATTAAAATCCTGATTTTAAATATTCTTATTTTAAATAAATATTCTGATTATAATAAAGTATATAAAAGACAATGAATATTTAATTTCTTTTATCTTTTAAATTTTATTTTTCTAATAAATTTGCCTTTTATCTAAATTATCGTTCTAATTTTATATTTTCTAATAAAATTACCTGTAATGGTTGAGAAGCACCATAAAATGTTGTTGCCGTCGATTGAATATTCTCTCCTGTATAGTTGTTGCTTGTACTTGCAGTACCTAAATATTGTTGAGGAGGAGGCTGTGAAATTTGTAATGATCCATCTGATGTTAGTAATTTTACAGGGTCATTTCCCTTTAAAAGACAAAGAGAAAGTCAAGAAAAATGAAAAATCATATAAACTAAATAATATCCATTAGCAGTTGGCCAAACACCATAACCAGTGGCTAACATAGGATCTAGCTCATATTGGAGTTGACCAGGTAAAGCCATTAGACCATTTGCATAAATATTGTCTATATCACCAAAACCTCCACAAATTGCTGGGGTTGGGGCAGAATTAATGCTATAACTAAAAAGATTTAAAATTAAAAAAAATATTTTCCAAAATAAAAATACCTAGATGGATGTCCAGCCCATGCTACACCTAAATTATTATAGTCTGGAGGTATTGATGAAAGATCAAAAGGTGTTGGACCGCCAAAACAAGCATTGGAAAGGTCTCCATAAGGAAATTGAACAGTTGATAGATTTGGCTGTTGGAAAATAAGTTTATTAATAATTCTGATTTTGTTGGAAAATGTTTAATTTAAATTCTGATATTTTACAAAAATGTAATCAGAAAAATGTTTATTAAAAATTCTGGTTTTTAAATATTAATAATAATTCATTTTTGAAAATGTTTAATTTAAATTCTGATTTTATTAAGATTTATTTGAAATTCTGATAGTTTAATAAACATGTTTAGATTTTATAAAAGGATTACCTGATTTGTAGATCCTCCACTCATTATATTATTTGCCGATTTAGCTTCAATTGAAAGCATTTGCATTTGATCAGGTTTTAAAATACCAGAATTATTATATTCATACATATTACTGCAACCTGCATTTTCTTCTCTTTTATTGTTGTCAATTTTAATTTTTGGTGGTCTTCCTGGTCCAAGGCCTTTTTTCTAAAATTATTAGAATAAATAATTGGCCAAAACAGAAATAATAAAAAATATTTTTTTTCTTTTCTACGATAAAATCTTTTACAATCTCTCCCCTTCCCTTTCTCACAATCTTTGGTTCAAATATTTAAGTCCTTTGTAAACAAAAGTGCCTAATTCTGTTTTTCTTTTGTCTTTTGATTGTTAAATATATTTTGTTTATTACTCAGAATATAACATAAATAAATATATATTTAAAGATTATAATCTCGAATTAAATATAAATGATCGAGTTTTAAGATTTTTCTCAACAAAATTAAAATAAAATTGGAATTTAAAAATAATGTTTTAATTAAATTCTGATATTTACGAATAATGTTTTTGGGAATTAAGTTCAATTAAAATATTTTTACGAACAAAGTTTAATTAAAAATTTCTGATTTTAACTAACATGTTTTAATAAAATTCTGATTTGGGAAATGTTGGAAGAATGAGGGAATAATAAAGGAAATAAAAATAAATATACATATAGGTATATATAATTTATAAAAAAATTTCAAAAAAAACAATTAAAATCCCAAAAATAAAAGAAACATCCTTAAAAAGTAAATAATAATTACCCGTTTCATACTTTTACCAGTTAAAATTTGAAGGACAAAAATATTTTCACTCTTCTAGTTAAATTAATTTTCTTTCAAATTCGCACTCAATAAAATTCTAGATAGCTTCTCTTTTTTAATTTTCTCCCAAAATATTCTTATAAATAAATAACTGTCCAAGGTCAAATTAATCCAAAAAAGAAGAAGTAAATTTTTTAGCCCGCCAAAAAATATTTTTTTAAAATAATTATTAATTTGGAAATTAAAACGGAAGTTTATTCAAAACATTTTCCCAAACAAATCGGAAACATAATAAATTTATTTAAATTTTTTGTTTTAATTATTTCAAAGATTTTTTTAGAAAACTAAAAACAAAAATTTTTAAATAAAAAAATTTTAAGTAAATTAATAAAATAATATTTTTAATTTCCAAACATTTATTCAAAACAAAATGTTTTAATTAAAACTTAGTGAATGTTTGTTTTAATTTCTGTTTTATATGAAAGGTTTTCATTTTAAATTCTGATATTTTTATAATGTTTTAATTAAAACTTAGTGAATGTTTGTTTTAATTTCTGTTTTATATGAAAGGTTTTCATTTTAAATTCTGATATTTTTATAATGTTTTAATTAAAACTTTTCAAGTTTATTAAAAATTCTGATATTTAGTTAATGTTTGTTTTAATTTCTGGTTTATATAAAAGATGTTCATTTTAAATTCTGATATTTTTACAACTCTCCAATGTTTTAATCTCTTACCGGTTTATTAATAATATTTCCGTTATTTGCAGTAAATTGTTCAGAAGAATTTTGTTGTTGTTTTGTTTCATTTAATTCTCCTATTTGTTGTGTTTGATAAATTTGTTGTTGAATTGAATAAAAATCAGAATTATTTGAAGTTGGATTTGTCGTTTCAAAATATATTTGTTGTTGTTGTGGGTATGTAATTGAATTAATTGTTTGTTGAAAGTTGGGTATTGAAGTTCCATTTGGTTGTTGCATTTGGGCAATACTGAAATAAATATATTTAAAAAATGAAAGAAAATATGAAAATAAATTACAAAATTACAAAAATGAAAAAAAATGTTTTTAAATTTATGGGGAAGATATAAGTTGCGAAAGTGAAAACTTGCTTCTTTTACTGATTATCGTTATATAAGGTTAATTTAGGAGTTAACTTTTCCAGAGAAGAATTCTTTCGTAAAAGATAGATTAGTATATAGAATTATCAAAGAGATTATCTATAATTTTACAAAAATATTTTATTAAAATTCGGACTGTTTTTAGTTAGAATCTTAAATTGTTAAATTAAATAAAGTTTTAGCAAATATAATAATGAGTAAATTTCTAGGTAGAATTTAATAGACAGAATAAAAAATTGACAAAATTATAAAAAAAAATTCGAAAAATACCAAACTATACAAAAATTTGGAAAGAAAAAGAAGGAATTGAAGAAGCTTCTTCCGAGGAATTGAATGAAGGAGGAATTGAATATAGTCAATGAGAGAGAGAATAGTTGTAAATGAATGGAGAGTAAATGTTCCCCTCCATCTATTCATCCCGTTTTAGTCCAAAAAATTCTTTTTTCCTCATTCACAACCCTAAAACAGTCTTATATGTTGATGAGGTTATGGACGGGACAGTCCGCGCACGCACAATAAAATAAATAAATATATATCAACGAATATATATTCAATGGTTGTGTGTGTTTGTGTGTCCATTCTTTCTCTCCCTCCAAAACTAAAAACCTAAAAAGCTCTCATTCCATTTTTTGGCTTGTATTTTCTCCGCCCATTACAATCCTCCCCCTACATCCATTCACTGTCCATTTTTGTCAAAAAGGCCCAGCAGCAGTCCGTTTCCCTGTAAGCGTCCATCGATGCTGCGCAGTTTGGCGTTGTCCATGCCAATTTGGGGTAAAGGGTCGCGGCACAAAAGTAGAAGAGAAAATGAATGGAAAAATAATGCCGGGAGGGTCGAGATGATCGATTGGATAAAAATAAAACAAAAAAGGGATAATACGTAAAATAAATGAGGGATTAAAAATAAATTGTAAAGAAGATAAATTTAAAATATTTTTTGTAATATTAATAATAAATATTAATTTGTCCAAGCCTAAAGGGATATAGGCATTTTTTGAGAGAACCTTGAGGATATGCTTGTGAACCTACTCATCTAAAGTACCTCTTCATTTTATAAAGATTTCTATGGTTCAGGGATTATTTGGAAATTAATTTTTTGAAAATTATATTAATAAGGTTGGGAATAGTAAGTAATATTTTAGGAGTGGTGATTTAAGTTAATTAAGTATTTTTTAAAAATATTTGAGTTTTTCTCAAAAAATTTTTAAGACTGGAAAAATTAGGGAACCTTTAGACAAAAAATTAAAAAAACAAAAAATACTTTTTTTGACATGCGGCAATTTATTTCCTATTTATTTTTTGTATAATTAAAGGAAATGACCCTCAATTTGGCATGAAAAGTCTTAAATGGTTTTTAGGGTAGAAAAATCAAACAAATAAATATTTTACTCAAAAAAAGAACGGCAAGATTAAAAGGCCTTCTAATTGCCGTTCTTTTTACAAATACCGGTTTGGCAGCTGTTTCTTTTATTTCCAACCACTTTCCTTTTTAAATGCCTAGTATTTACAGCTTCTACACTTTTTCGCGCATTTTAAAGAAAAATTGTTGAAAATATTTGGAAAAGGATTTAAATAAAAGAAATATGCCGATAAAAATAGAATTAGCCATAAAAACATGAAAATTGTAAAAAATTGGGACTTTTGAGTTGTTCAACAATTATAAGGTAAACAATTAATTTTTAGATTAGATTGAGAATAATAATTGAGAATAACTTGGGAATAAGAAAATATGTTTTGACTGTCTTTTAGGATGTTTTGAAAAAATTTAAATGTTTTTGGTTATTAAATGATGAAAAGAAGGATAAAATGTGTAAAATTAAAAATTTTATAATTTTAAAATGAACGAAGAGAGGAGAGAATTTGAAATTAAATTAAAAAAGACAAACAAAGTCAACATCACCCAATTTTACTAAATTTTGACGAAAAGAGAGACTGACTTTAACTTTTAAATTTAAAATATTTTTTTGTTGTTGATCAGGAAAAGTCAATTTATTTTCCCAATTTTTGTTTGGTTCATTCCCTAAAATCCACGGTCATGGCAAAATAACAAAAAAAATATTTTGCCTTCACAAACTTAAATAAAAAATCCAACACTTTTTCCGTTCACCTCACAGCTTTACAGTAATTTTGTCATCGTCATAGTTTTTATTTCTTTCCCTCTCTTTCTTTTCTTTGTTGCCAGCCTTCCAACAACCCTCGAAAATGCTTACACCGTTGCTATGTTGGGGCGTGCGGCTGCCAACACTCCGATTGGGTAAAAATTGGTAAAAACGGGATTTTGATGGAGGAGAGAATTTAAGGGAAATAAAATTGTAAATAAAATATTTATGAGAGGCGGAGACAAAAAATGAGAGAGGAGTAAGTAAGGTATTGACTAATTTAGACGTTGGGAGAGTGTTAATAATTTAATTAAATAAGCCTTTAAAATTATGAAAATTTGCAAGGATAACCTTAAAAGTATTACCTATAATATCTAATAATTTCGGAATTTTTAGTTAAATAATTGGGGAATTATGGTTGAAAACAATATTTTTTCTTAAAAGTTTGAAATTTTGTAATTTTTCAACCATGGCTTAAGTCAACTTTATTGAAAATTTTTGGAATTTATAGAGGAGATATAGAACAAATATTATTAAAAATATATTTGAAATGAATAGATCAATTAATTAATTAATTAATTAATAATTTAAAAGTTAATCCATTAAAGCCAGCTAACAAAATTCTACAGAGAAGGAAAAGCTTTAATAAAAAATAAAAAAATAATTATTTAATTATAAAATATATAAAGTAAAGCTTTATTTATTGGCAGTCACTAAACTTTTTCGCGCCTTTTAATGAATCAAATAAAAAAAAGAAACGTTTGGCAATGAGAGAAGATAAAAATGTTATTATTTTTAAATTGACCCGATATATTCACAATAATTCAAAGAAATAAAATAAAAAAAGAATTAAATGTGTTTTGAAGCCTTTTTTGAATTTACTAGTAAATAAATAAAAAGAAAATATTTTCTTTTTAATGTTTTGCGCAATTGCGGGGATTGTACAAAAGACAAAAGAAGAAAAAATCAAAAGAATTTAAAAAACCCTTTTTGGGGTCTGTTACGGGTCAGAACCGATTGAAAAGAAAAAAAAGAATTGTTTTGACTAATTCAAATAATTTTTATTTTAAATACCGCTAAGTTTCTTAAGAAAAAAAGAAAAAAAGTTTTTTTAGTCTAAAAACTTTAAATAAATAAAATTATTTTTAAATGTCAATAAAAAATAAAGGAAATGTTTATTTTAATTGGTTGATTTAAAAGCTTGTTTTAATTAATATAAATGTCAAAATATAACAACAAAGTAAAAACAGTATATAATTATTTAATAAAATATGAAACAAATCAGAATTTAAAGTTTTAAATAAATTTAAAAATTTAAACATTCTAGTAAAATATTAATTTATTCCGGTAAGAATAATAATCAGAATTAAAAACTTAACTTACTATTTTCTCTAAATATTTTCTGTTTCCTTTCAATTTTTAAAAAAAGAAATAAAATTGTTGTATTAGTAAGTAAAACAAAAAATCTTTAAATTTTAAATATTAAGATTTTCATTTTAGGTGAAGAAATAAAATATATAATTTTCTTATTAAAATAAATCCAAAAAAAAACAAAATTTGTCAAAAATAATAATAACCGTTTTATTATTGTCCAATTATGCTTCCTTCCTTTTTTCTCGCAACAACCACAAAAATATAATATTTTTTTCTTTAATATAAAAAATTAATTTGCGCAGCTGATTTGGCCAAAAACAAGGAGAGAATTAAATATTTTATATTTATTTTAGCTAAAAAAAAATAAAAATCTCAAAATCAATGCCGCTTTTCCCTTTTCTTTTTGTCTGCCAGTTTTAACCGATTTTTCTTGCCTTCCGTCCCCGCAAAAATTCTAAAAACACAGTCCAGATGTGTCTGTCTCCATTTTCTAGAGTCTCTTTCCATCCTTAGATCATTTTAGTTTAAAGGCATATAAAAGCATAAATAAATTTATGACATTGGCTAGATTGGCCTCAACGTTTTTCTTTTAACTTATTTCTCTCGGAAAAAAAAATAAAATAAAAAAAGAAATTTTAAAAATAAATGAGTGAAATAAACAAGAGGGAAGTGTTTTGGTTCGTTTATGTCGCGCGGCTTTAAATTAGCCAAATGAAGACTTGGAAACGTGAAATTTTTCATAGAAACCCTTAAAAGTATTAACTAACTTTTTTAAAAATTTCAGAATTTTTTGTTTAATATTTAATAAGTTATGGATGAAAACTAAACAAGAATCACCCTTTTAAAAGAAAATTCAACATTTTCAGTCATAACTTCTTTAAATTGCAAATAAAAATTTCTAAAATTTTTGTGAAATTTAAAAAGACTTTTAATTATTTATTTAAAAAAATTTCATAATTTTAAGTTTTCTTTTGATTAATTTATAGTCGCGCGCGCCAAAAGCTTTCTTTGCTCCAAAGTGCCCTTTACCGGTTGACAATTTTTAAAAATATAAAAATAAATAAATAAATTACCTTTCCGTAAAATGCCATTTAATAAAATAATAATTTTGCGGTAAATATATTTAAAAATATATATCTCCTTTTATGAATATTTTACGAGGTTTCTTAACACATTAAAATAACCCTCATTTGGAAAGAATTGGAAATCAATCGTTTATTTTTCTCTATAAAAATGCCATTTCCTCTCAATTTTTATTTGAATAATAAATAAAAATTTCTAATAAATAAATGCGCATTTTAGCAGATTAAATAATTTAAAATTTAAAAAAAATATATATATATAAAAAAGGGAGATAAAATATAATTTATAACAATTACGAGGTTTGTTGCCTAATGAGTAAATAGCTTAAATGGATATTCTGATGTTTTTGACTTTCTGTTATGTATTGTTAACCAATGGTTAACAATAATATTTATCTACAAGGAAATAACAATAATAGTGATGGGATTGGAAGAAGGAGATCAGGGACAGCTATAAGATTATACCGTAATACTTTCTTTGAAACTTGTTAAAGAACTAGGGTTTTAATTTTAAAATATTTTTTGAAGTATTTTGCATTTTACTAATTTTTGTATTACAAATCTTTTAAAATACAATCAACTCTTTCTTATCTAAAAAATTATTTTTAATTTAAAACATTAAAATTAAAGAATTTTTAAAATCAAAAATAATACACAAGCTTTTCAATAATTAATCTCTCTTAAGTACTTTTCCTCTACTTTTTTCACCCCTTACTTAAAGTCCCCAAGCCTTACAAAAAATGCTTTAAAGTCACTTTCCCATTCAAAAAAACAAAAAAAAGCCTCAATCCACTCCATCACCCTAAAAACTTTTTAAAGCTTTTTCGGGTAATAAACGCCGAATAGACTAATAAATATATTTATTTCTCAATGCGTTCCATAAAAGAACATAAAAAACGTCTCTTCTCAGCAGTCAACTTTTACCCAAAAAATAATTTTTTTTTCTTTTATTTTTTCTATTCATTCTATTCATCTCTCCAGGCGGTCCTCTTCCCTCTCTCACCCTTAAAAATTTTTTCTTTTATTTTATTTGGTCTTTCTTGAAAAGTCGTTGATTCGGAGAATTGGTTATGAACTTAAATAAGGAAATTTAATTTTTTTAAAGTAAAAAATAAAAAAAATAAATGGTATAAGAAGAACAACTAATAAATAAAAATATATCGGAAATGTGGCGAAAAAAAAAGTTGAAAGAAGGAAAAAAAGTAATTTTATGGGGAAAGGCGCAAATTTGATTTATTTGGGGTAATTTAATATATTTAAATATATTTTTTGAGATAATTTATTTAAAAGGGGTTATAGTTAATAAAAATGAAAATAAATGAATATTAGCTGAGATAAATGGGATTTATTAAAAAAATTTGGATCGGAGAGTATTTGTGTCTCGACACTAATAATAGTTCTAAAGGTGTAACGATATCAAAATCTTAATTAATCAGCTTGTGAAATAATTTGGTAATTGACTGTATAAATAAAATATTTTTAAAAATAAGACTTGAAAAAAATGCCTACAAGGGACCTACACGAACTGTGAGTATTAATTAGTGTTAACGATTTAGTGGACTCAGCCACCAAAATTGAGGAAACGATTAAAACTAAGTTTTATATAATATTTTTTTGTATAATATATATTTTATTAAAAATATTTTAATTAAAAAAAAGTAATTGAAAAGATTTGTTCGAGATTATTTGGCATTTATTTTATAATCATTGAAGAAAATCTAGAAAAGTGTGGAAAAAGAAAAAGCCGACAGTAAATAAATATATTTTTAATTAAATATTGGCTTAAAGCTTTGTGAAGCAAAAATATATTAAAAAAAGAAATAAGCAGCAAATTGTATTAATTATTCTCGTGGGGAGTAAATAGGAGAGAAAAAGAAAAGCTTTGAAAAAATAAAAAGAGTTGGGGGAATTGAGTGAATATATAAATGTGTTTGAGGGAATACTGTAGATAAATAAAAATTAAATAAATAGAAACGAGAATAAAGGGATTGGGGGTTGTTTAGGCGCGGGTGAAAGAAAGGAATAGGTCTAATATTTAGGTTTTGAAGAATTATCTAAGCAAAACTAGAACAGCTACAATCAACTCCTTATATAACAATATGGAAGATGGTTAAATTGAAAGGTTCATTGTATCGAGAGTTTCTGTTAATATATTTTTATTTTATCGATCCAGGATTGAAGAAAAAGTTCTTTAAATCACTTATTAATTATTTTGAAAATATTTATATCGAGAGTTGAATTTATATACATTCTAAGTATTTAATTAACAAATTTATACGCCATAATATCCCCTCGTTTTAAAACTTAATTTTATTTTTGTGTAAAAAAATAAAAAGGAGTGAAATAAAAGTAAATTGAAGCGTATAAATGATATTTTCTAGGATGGCTTAATATCACTAATTTAAAAAGAGAAAATTGATTTTATTTTTGCTTGAATAAATATTTTTAAATTAATTTCTTCATAATATTTTTAATAAACATTTAATTCAAGCTTTTAATAAACTTTATCTTATTTAAAAAAATTCCAATTTTTTAAATAAAATTATTTTTAGACTTAGCTGCCTAAACAAAGAAAGATTCTACAGTAAATCTTACTATCAATAGAATACAATCAACAAATTTTTTTTCAAACAATTCACATACTTTTTTATTTTTTTAATATACTAATCCTTTAATTTAAATATTTAATTAAAATTTATTAAATATTTTTTTAATTCTTTTTCAAATTTATCAATCATTAAATAATTATAGATAAATGTTTTTTGTTTAATATTTATTTCCTTATTGTTCTTTTTAATTAAATTAAAAATTTTGTCAACAGGCGTAATTAATTAGTCTAAAAGAAATAAGACTTTAGGGCGCGGGTTTGGCGCGCGCCCTAAAATATTTCCTATAATGGTGAATATTTTATCAAAATTTATAAAATTTTCTTTAAATATTCTAAATTTATTTATTCTCTAAAAAATTTTTTTGATTTTTCCAAACTTATTATTTAAATGTCAATTTTTCTTTAAAAAAATAGACATTTTTCTCTTTTATTTTGACAAATTCTAACATAAGATAATTCTGAAATTATTCTGAAATTTATTTAGAAAATAGTTAAAACTATTAATGATTTAAGTTAATAATCAGAATACGTTTTTTATTTTATCACCTCTTTTTCAGACTTATGCCCAAACTGTCCCGCGCCAAAACAAGCCTCAAGAATTTTTCTAAAAAATTTAAAACTTTAAATGATTCAAAAAGAAAAAGTTTCAATGAATAATTCCAATCATTTTTGAATTTATTTATCTCTTTCTTTCTCATCTTTTCACTTTTTTAAAAAATTGATGATTAGAACATTGCTGTCCAAACAATCACAAACACATACCTACACCTCTTCTTCTTCATTTTTTTATTTTAATATATTCCCCCCAATTCCTTTTTTAAAATAAAATGATAAACAAAATATTTTTATATAAATTAAAGTTAATATTAAAATTTTGAAATAATTTTAAATTTAATATTAATTTATTTTAAATTGATTATCTCTTTAATTGTTATTTATTAAATAGAAAAAATTAAAAAATTAATAATTTAAAAATATTAAAAATATTACTCTCATCTAAAATAATCATTAAAATTAAAGTTATTTCTAGCCAGGTTATTAATTAAAACCCTATTTTTTTATTTTTGGTTTTTAGTCAAATACATGTTTTATTTTGGGGGAATTTTAGAAAAAGCACTCATTTTCTGAAATTATTGGAATTCCACTATTAAATCGATGGATTTCCTGATTCATTTTCCAGACGGTATAGATGATAATTCTCTTTATATTTTAGTTTTTCTTTTTTAGTTTTATTTAAAATCCATCTCCAACTTTAATTTAAAATTTATTTAAAATTTATTTATCAACTCACTTATACGCACGCATTTACCTTTAACTGCGTTCACCTCTTCCCCTCAACCGATAAGGCAAATTCTGGCCAAATATAAAATAAATTCTTCTTCATTTCTCTCTTTCTCTATCAATTTTACACTGCCTTTTTGCCAACATGCTTTTCGTTTTTATTTACATAAAACTGTCATCGATCACTCATATATTCTCTCTTCCCATTTACCTCTCTTCCCCCAACAAAAAATTTTTTTTGTCAAAAGTCGGCTTCATCATTAGTTGATTATTTCGAAAGTTTTTCCCATTCTTTTTAAAAATTATTTATTCATTTTAAAAATTCTTATAGAAAGTTTTTAAAAGATTTAAAAAGTTAAAAAAATGTCTTTCTCCAATTTGACAAAAAGCCTTTTAATTTTGGCTTTTATATGTTTAACAACTTTCCCTATAGAAATTAATTCGGCTGTCGAACCAACAAATACTAAAAGTGTATCAACAGAAGCTGTTAAAAAAGATGTTAAAGAAGAAGAAAAAAAGGAAGAAGGTTAGGAATTTTTTAAAATTTAATCTTTCTCGGGATCTTTTAAATTTATGATTGGCAAAAAATCTTGTTTAAGACTTACCTAAATGTATAAAGAAAATTAAAATAAAATTAATTTAATAAATATCTTTTATCCAATCCAATTGAATTTATAAATATTTTAATTAAAATAGCCACAACAACTAAACCAGCAGTCACTTGTCCACCTTGTCCAACACCAGAACCCCCTACAGTTGCTGAGAAAAGTAGTGGATTTGGTGGTGGTTCTATTTTCTGTAAGTTAATAAATAATCTAAAAAATGGAAGGGGAATCTAATTATTTTTATAAATTTTTAATAAAAAAACCTTCTTTTTTCAAAGAAAAAAGAAGGTTCCTTTAACACATAACTACACTCATTTATATAACTGTTAATCAAAAACTGAAATAATTTTCAAAAAATAGTTTGGGAGTTTATTTCACAATCATTTTAAATTTAAAAATTATTTTATTTTTAATTTAAAGAATTTTTAAAAAAATTATTAAATAAATATTTAACTATATGTATTTATTAAAAAATACTTTATTTATTTTAAGTATCAATTCTATTTGGAATGGGATTAATGTTTGGATTAACACAATTATATACTTATTGGGAGAAACGACGTAATGTTGATTTAAGTACATATCCTGGATATTAAAAAAATATTTAAAAAAAAAACTTTTTCTTTTCTTTTAACAAAAAAATACTTTTAATTTTTTGAGAATGAAAATCTTTAAATTATCTTTTTAATTTAAAGGTATTTTCTACTATCATTTGTCTTCTTTTTTGCTCATTTCGGTTTTTTAATTTTTGGGAAATTTCACTTTATTATTATTATTCTATTTTTGCTTTTATTAATTCTATAACAACGAAAAATTGTTCTTTTCACTTATATTTAAAAAAATTTTTTTAATTTCTATTCTTTGATAAAAATTTGCCCAACAATTTGTAATATATTGAATTAATATTAAGAATTTAAATAAAACTCAAAAAATTTAATATTAGAAACTTTTATTAGTAAAGTTTTAAGAGAAATAAATTAAAATATAAAAGAATATTTAGAAAAGCCGAAACTCGCTATCAGAAACAAACATTTTTAACTCAAAACCTGTGCACAAAACCAATTAAATGATAAACAAAAAAATTATTTTTTGAATAATTATGCCCATTTATTTTTTCTTTGATTAATTAAAATAAATTTACATTTTCGAATATTCAGCATTAAATAATTAAAAATAAATGTTTGTAATCTTTATAAAATGTAAAATAATTTACAAAGTTTTATATTTGATTAAAAAATAATCAAAACAATTTAATCTTATAAAAATAAATAATAATTTCTATAAGAAATTTGTTTTGTTAACATTTCAATTTGATTATAAAATATTTTCTCTAAATCCGGGAGGTGTTTTTTTAAATAATCTTTTAGGAAAATTATTCAAAAGGTTCATTTCTCTGTTATAAATGGTGCTGTTTTGACGGTTTTTATTTTTCGTAAAAGACTTATATTTTAGAGAAAACAAAATAAATAAAATAATTTAATTCTCAATTGGGTGTTAAAATCAAAATTCATAAAGAAAATATTTTTATTTTTCAAAAATAAAATGAAATGTTGGATTAAAAGAAATCTAACAGCTCTTGAAAAGTTTCCAACATTTCTAACAGTTTTGGTTTCAACAGCTTTAGAATCTCTTGTAACATTTATCTGAGAAGTTACAGCAGCAACAACTACAAGAAGCAGAAAAAAATTGCCAAACAACTTACCTCATAATTTGTTGTTAGTAGATTTTTTATTTTGAATTTATTTAAGAGAAGATCTTCGATTTGGTCTAAAAGACCTTTAAATGAATATTTTAACATATCTTTGATAGAATCTTCTTCCATTTCTTTTAAAAGATCTTTTAAATGATTTTCAAAATAATCATCATCATCTAGCACCAAATCTATTAATGCATCAATAATATATTTAAGCAATATTATTTTCTCGAAACTTCAGAGATTAAAAGGTAAATTCATATAAACTGACCTCAAGGAAAAGGCTAGTATTTAAGTATATCTGAGGGGATATTTTAATTTTGTTAAATTCTGAAATTAATTTTAATGTCTTCAGTCTATTCTAAATAAATAAATTTTTTATTTAAAATTAAAATAACTGGGATTAATAAAAAATTAAATGAGAAAAAAGCTCTAAAATTAACTTATAAAACAATATAAAATAAAATAAAAATTCAATCATTTTTTATTTTTTGTTGTATTAGATGGAGGTGGAGAAGAACATCCACTTGTTGTAGTTAATTCAATTAAAGATTCTACTCTAACTAAAGGTGCTGGACCTTTTGGTATATTTTTATGTATTATTGCTGTACTTGATTTACGTCTATTTAATATTTTTAAATTTGGATATAATTTTGGTAATTTTTGTTGTTTTTCAACATCAATATTGTTATTATTTAATTCAACTTTTATAGGCAATTGGTGAAGTCTAAAATTAAAAATAGATAATAGAAAAAATAGAAAAATATATAAAAATAGATAGTATAGAGTTTTGTAAAAAGAATATAAAATCAGAATGAAATGAGTATTTTTTAGTATTTTTTACCTTTGATTTATAGTCGTTGTTTCCTCCACATTCTGATTTTTCCCGTATTTTTGTAAGCCTCCTCTTTTACTTCTAAATGTATATTCAGCCATTGCATCTGTACTTGATGCTTCTTCACTTAACGAAAACTCTCCAACTGGATTTATTTTAGTTGTTCTAGATATTGGGGCACTTGTTGGTGGAATATGTATCTCTGCCTGAACAAAAATCTCAGCCGAATTTCTTTAAAAAATTATTTAAAATTTTAAATAATTTACAGAATAAAACCAAACTCATAACCGGTCCCTAAAATCCCCTCTTTTTCTGTATAGTTCTCAAGTTTGGAAAGGGGTTAAGTAAAAAGCATAAAACACCTTCTTTCCACTGTAGAAGTTCCATTTTCTTTAATTTTTCTTTCTTTTTGTGATTGCCTTAAATTATCTCCAACAGCATAAGTATTGGCTCTACTCCTTTCATTTTTACTCATACGTGTTCGTTTAATTGTTGATTGTCTTGTGCGGCGTAGTTCTGCATTATTTTCTTCCTGTGCTATCTAAAACAGAAAATCTGTCAGATTAATTATCTTTAATTTGTTTTTTTGGACTGTAAAAAACAGATTGGGAATTTTCGGTGCCAAATAGTTTTTCTCATTTAATTCCAGACCAATTCTGGCAAGGGTAAACATTATATGTTGCCTAAGCTCTAGTAGATTCTTTGATCAGAAAAAGATATTCTTCTTAGCACCCAACATTTGGCACCAAAACGTCCTCCCCCTTATTAATTCAACAAATTCCATATTATTCCCCAATTTATCCCCACACCAATCTGGTCGTGCCGATCTCGAGATTCTAGAGTTATCACACAAGCCACAATAAGCAGAAACATGCCAAGACCCATTAAAATAGGGCCCACATATTGCATACTCTTCAGCAAAAAACGAAACCAGCCAACTGTTTTTTCTTTATCTTTTGAGGTATTTCCATTTTGAGAATCCTCTGTAACAAAATAATCACTATCGAAGTATCCGGCCACTGTTAAATAAATAACTATTAATTTTACCTATCATAATTAAATTTTACCTGTCATAACAAGAGCCAATATCATCATAATTGTTCCGATTATTACTGTCAAACAAACCGACCATAATGTCTAAAATTCAAAATAATTAATTGAAAGAGTACAGTCTTCCTCTATATTGTAAATAGATCCCTAAACGACGCCAAAACAGTTTTCTCCCCAAAATATCATCGGATAAAACTTAACATCGGTTATAACCACACAAAACCTCATTCCCTTTAGGCTTATGGAGTCAAAATGTTTTCTTCGTTTAATTCTTTTCAAAGAGAATATTTTTATTAAAGATGGATTTTCTAAGAAATAAACAAAAGAAATAACAAAAGAAATTTTGTCTATAAGTAATTTTAAAAAATCCCCATTTAGCTACTTGATTATCGAAGAAGACAGCGTTTTTATGAATTTTTTCAATGAAAATAGAAATAAAAGAGGATGATTTCTGTTTTCTTTTTATATTTTTCGACATTAAAAAATCTAAAAAAAAATTCTAAATTAAATTTCATAAAATTTAAAAATTGATTGGAGAGAAAGTTTTATGTTCTTTTTACTAAAAATGTTCCTCAATGTGTTTTCATTTTTTACTTTTTTCTATTTTTTTTCCTTGCGCAAACAAAAAAATTTTTTCTTTTGAGAAAAATGCTAAAAGTTGATTTTGTTGCAGATTTAGCTTTTTTTTGAAATTTTTTTCTTTAAATTTTCTTTTAAAGAAAAAGTTAAAAATTCAACATCTAGACTATTCACCGAAAGAAAATTCACTTAATCATGAAAAATTCAAAAATAACTTTAATTCTAGAGAATATCCCTTATAACAAAAAATCCTCTCAAACACCAAAATAAATCCTTTCAAAAAATCATTAAATATTTTCCAACCTTAGGATCCAAACGTTTTCTTATAATTAATTTTTTCTGTTGTTGTTTTTCTGCTTTTTGTTCTCTTTTTAATTTTTCAAGTTTTATTCTGTCTGCCTTTGGCATTTTCTCAAGTTCTGAGAGATTCATTTTGCCAATTCCAAGGCTAACACCTCGGACAGTTAACATTTTTTAGATTATTTTTCTCTAAATTAAAGTCAAAATAAAATAAAAAATAGTCATAAAAGTGGGCTTTCGAAATTAAATAAAATTATAAGAAAAATTTTTCTATAATAGAAAGATTTTGACCTTTAATCTTTTAAAATCAAAATAATTAATTTAAAAAATAAATTGAGAAAATCTTAGATGGGATAAAAGCAAAATCCTTCTTAAATTTTATATATTTTTATGTCAGTTTTAAAAGATTTGAGAAGGCACAAAACAAGATATTTTTATTTTAGAGTTTTGGCACTTTTAAGAAAAATAAAAAAATTTTCTTTAAAGGCAAAGTTTTGCTTAAATGATGGCAAAAAGCGGAAACTCTTTCAGGAAGAGAAAAAAGTCTGTGCCCTTTCATCAAATAAAAGAAAAAGCACGAGAAAAAATCAATTTGAGAGAAAAGTCTCTTTCCCCTTTTTGTCGCGAATAAAAGAAAGGGCAGCTGCCTTTCTTTTATTATTTTTTAAAACTCTTGAATGGAAAAGAAGCTTTTTTAGATTTTCTTTTGTTTTTTTTAATTTTGATTAAAACAATTGAATTTTTCAATTATTTTTTAGACCTCTTAAAAATAAAGATATTTATTTATTTACCTTATTTTAGTGTTTTTTCATTTAGATTGGTTAGTTTCGAGAAACATACAAAAGGGAATTAAAAATAATAGAAAATATTTTATGAAATTAGTGGTGATTTGACAAAGTTGTAACTGGAAAAAGTAATGTTCCAGTTATAAAAAAGTGAAGGGTTCCTGTTGCATATTGTTACGGTGATTGCCTTAGATGTAGGCCGTTGTCATTGTTAGTATAAAATCGTTATCTCCTTAATCCCTTCACCTTTATTGTTATTCCTTTAAATTGATAAATTATTATTATTAACCATTGTTTTCTTGATACGCTATTACGTAACACTCACATATGAATCACCCTAAATAATTTAAATAAACTAATTTTTGAAATATAAATTTATCATCAAAGTCAATTTAATAGAGGAGAGTTTTGGGACAAAAATAATATTTTAATACAATTTTTAAATGAATCTATAAAAATAAATTATATATTTTTAGTAAATTAAAATTTATATAAAAAAAATTCTTTTCTAATAAAATTAAAATAATAGAGAGAAAAGGGAAGAAGATTTTAAAAAATTTTAGGCCTTTTTTCAATAAATAAGTTTTTATTTTAATTGAAATAAGTTGGTCGAAATTTCGATTTTCGAATCCATGTTCAAAGGTTACTTTTGTACTTTTTTGATTTTAAGAAAGATATTCTCTGTAAAAAAAATTTCTTTCTTAGTTATGGACCTTCAGAAATGACATATAATTTAAAAAAGTTTAGAAGAAAATAAGAGAAAAAAGGGAAAATATATTTTTTAATTTTTAAAATAAAAATATATACATTAATGTAAGTACTAAAAAATAAAATAAATCTCTCTTTCATCGGAAATAATATTTAATATATAATCTTTTTTTCATTAAAAATATTATAAACTTAATTAACATCCAAAGGTGCTTGATTTTCAGGAATTAAAGATGTAAAGAATGCCTGAAATGTTCCCCAAAAAATACTCCAAGCATTATTTGCCACATTGTTAGGTGTTGGCTGTTGTTCTGTGATTGGTGGTTGTTGATTACCTTCATTTTGAGTTTCGGGTGGTTGTTGACCATTTTGTGCCTAAAATTAAAAATTTTTTAAATTTGATTTGAATGAGTCAATCATGTTTTTAACAGATATGGTTAATATCCCCTCATAGGTTCAGAAACAAGGTCAACTCATTAACAACTGAAAAGGTCAACTCGTTGATATTCAGGACGTTTGAACGTGTTGAACTCGTGAATGGGACTCTAAAAAAGCACCCAAATTTTCTAAAATACTTTTTATATTTTCACTCAAAAATTAATTTTAAAATCAGTTCCAGGTCCCATTAATCCCCTTTTAATTAAAAAAACAATTAATAAAAACCTCTCTATTAACTTCTCTAGCCCTAGCTTCAGCAGCAGCCCTCTCCTCTCTCGCTCGTTGCTGTCTTCCTCTAAATGCATTTACTAACCAAAAAAGTCCAACCATTGCAAGAACAAAAGCAAAACGTTCAATTGATGAATATAATAATAAAACCATCCCCAACAAAATAAAACGAATTGATTTGTAAATAATATCCAAAAAGTCTGGGGCAGCACGGGGTTCATTGTTTTGTTGCATATTTGCAACTAAAGGCATTTGAGGAGGTACTTGTTGGTGTTGAATAGGCGGAAATTGTTGGCCAAATGCGGCGGCGTTCGAAAACTGGAAAATTAAATAATTTAGTAAAAGTTTGTATCATGTAATAATAAGGGTATGTCCAGAAAGAATGTTCAAACTCCAAATCTTTTATTTCGTTAGGAGGGCTAACTAATAACCCTTATAATTAATTTAAATTTTTTTAATTTACAAAAGTAATTTTGAAACTGGGTAAAGAAAACCCCAAAGCCCGTCCCTTGTTACAAAAAAATAACCTGAGCAAAAACAGCTTGTTGAGCAAAGGCCGCCTGACTTAAAGGATTCCACATTGGCCATTGAACACCTCCATAAGGCATTCCAACAGCATTCTGATATAAAGGCATCATTTGTGAAACACTAAAAATTCAAATAAAATTCTATTCAAAATAATTTAAAAAAAAATACTATTGTTGATAAGCATTCATCCAAGCTTGTTGCTGGTCCTGATGTTGAGTTGGATAGAAATTGTTTGTTGGAAAAGGCATAGCCATTGGAATACTGGCATGATTAGCTGGGATTTGAGAAGCGTTCTGTCCATTACTAAAAAGGATTCTTTAATTTTAAAGGAAAAATCGAAAGACGAAGATTGAAAGGACCAAGTTTAGATCCGAAAAGAAAACTCAAGAAGCTCAAAAAATATTTGGAGTTAGACTTTGGTGGGTAAGAGAAATAAAAAAAGTTTAGGTCAAGGAAACAGGAAAATGAAGCGGACCTATAAAAAGCCATGCCTGTCCCAAAACGAAAGAAATGGAAAGAATAAAGATCCTAGCCCGATAAAAAAGGAAAAGCTTCTTAAACTTCAAAAGAAATACCTTAAACTACTTCCAGCACTCGTAGTAGCCGCAGACCTATGTCGAACATTTGGAGCAGCAACATCTCCAGTATAGACCATATGAATAACTTGTTTTTCAAGTTGCTCATCAGGAGAACGAGGCATTCCATCTCTTTGTTGTTTCAAAACATCTTTAATTGTTTGTTCATTTTTAAGGCAATGACCGGCATAAATTAAACGTTGACGTTCAATTTCCTTTAAAAATAAAATAAAAAATAATAGAAAGAAAGAATTACCGGATTAAAATCACAAATTTGTGTCAAATGTTCTTTTAATTGTAAAACTGTCCAATTCTCAAAACATTCAACATTATAGTCAGAAAATGTTTGTAAAGCACAACGAATCGTTAATTGTATTTTTTCTTGTTGGGACATTTGATTCTTTGAATTTGATGAAAAGTCTTTAAGTCTTTTTTTGAAAAGTGTTTCTAAAAATAAAATATCAATCAAATAAAAAGTAAAAAAAGAAGGAAAGATAAAAATATTTAAAAAGCCTTTCGCAGTCCCTATAATCGATTAAAATTGAAAGAACGCTAAATGTTTTATGTTTGGGAAAATAAAATACTTTTTATTGGACGTTTATTATAATTTCTCTATTGAATCACAAAGAAAAAAAAATTATTTAATTTTAATACGTATTAAATGATAAGCTTTATTAATTCGTTGCTTAGCGCCAGCTGCTTTACACATAAAATTGTTACGTTTAGTTAGTCAGACACAAATTAAATGATTAAATATCGAAATATGTAAGAGAAGAAAATATACGAAATACCTAAAAATTAGAGAAGAAAATTTAGATATTTTGAAATATTTTTGGTTTTTTGGTATTTCGAAATTCTTCATTAATTTGTATTTCCAACGGGTACACGACAACTAGGCGCGGCCAACTAGGCGCGGTACAACTAGGCGCGGACGACTAGGCGCGGGACAACTAGGCGCCCCATGTATTCTCTTTATTTTCGTCTCCAAATGGGCAAATGGGTTTCATAACTGGGCTTAAATAATTCAGAACCTATGGTCAGGTGGGTTTTGGTTAAATGTTTTGGCTTATTCATTTAAAATGTCTCTAATTTTTATATTTAACATGGGGCGCCTAGTTGTCCCGCGCCTAGTTGGCCGCGCCTAGTTGTCCTGCTCCGATTTCCAACATTTATTTTCATTTCACAGAATAATTAATTCTGACAGCTAACAATATCTAATTTCTCTATTTCTATTATCTCTCTTCTTTTAATCATTACTCTCATTTATTTTATATATCTCTTTTCTTTACAAAATTAATTCATGTCTGTCAACGTGGCTAAAACCTTTTAAAGCGTGTTATTAATTTTTCTTACGTTGAATTAATTTTTAATTAGAATTTTTATTACTTTTTAAAAATTAATTCTTTTATTTTAATTTCTAGTTTTTAACACTTTTATTGTCTTCTTACATTTAAATTAAATTCTTCTAAAAAATGGGCGATTTTGGTGAGTGGTATCGTTCAATACCGCTAATTACTAGATATTGGTTTACTGGAGCAACAGTTATACCATTAATGGGTCGTTTTGGATTATTTAGTCCATATTTGATGTTATTGGACTTTGAATTGTTTTTCTATAAATTTCAGGTTTTTTTTTAAATTTTTTTCTTCAAAATATTAATTAAAATATTTTTAGTTATGGAGACCTTTAACTGCACTTTTTTATTACCCAGTTACTCCACAAACAGGATTTCATTGGCTTTTGATGTGTTATTTTCTTTACAATTACTCAAAGGATACGGAAACATCTGTTTATGATGGAAGACCTGCTGACTATTTATTTATGTTAATATTTAATTGGATTTGTTGTGTGGTAATTTTTTAAACTTTATTTTAGTTAAGGTCCGGGTTTTATTCTATGAAGATTGTCAATTTAAAAATACCGCTAATAATACTCTTTGACACTTTATTATCCCTAACCAGTTGTGGAATTTTTCCTTTAAAGTGGGGCCACAACATTGTCTCGAGGGGATTTGGTTGGGGTACACGACAACTAGGCGCGGCCAACTAGGCGCGGTACGACTAGGCGCGGGACAACTAGGCGCCCCATGTATTCTCTTTATTTTCGTCTCCAAATGGGCAAATAGGTTTCATAACTGGGCTTAATTAATTCAGAACCTATGGTCAGGTGGGTTTTGGTTAAATGTTTTGGCTTATTCCTTTAAAATATAACATTTAACATGGGGCGCCTAGTTGGCCGCGCCTAGTTGTCCTGCTCCGTTTGGTTGTTATTAAAGTCGGTATGACAAAATCATGTGTGAGCACGAGTCTTTCTTGTATCCCCTTGGACTTTTATTTACGGGTATATCAAGGAAATACGAAACAAATTCTACTCGAATTCCCTCTAAAGTTTTCTCTCCTTAATTAACTTTAATTTTTTTAAAGATAATCTGTTTCGTCTCTGAAATTTATTTCTTATTGGAACCAATGGTTTTGAGTGTACTCTATGTTTGGTGTCAATTTAATAAAGATCGGACAGTTTCTTTTTGGTTTGGAATGCAATTTAAGGTTTTCTTTTTAAATAAAAAATATTCATATTTTTTATTAATTTTTAAAGGCAGTTTATTTGCCTTGGGTTCTTGTTGCCTTTAATATGATCCTTAGAGGAGGTGGAATTAATGAACTTATTGGAATTCTTGTTGGACATACTTATTACTTTCTTGCCTTTCAATATGCCTTGGATTATGGTGGTTCTGTGATTATTAAGACACCTCAATTTTTGTAAGTTTTTTAATTTTTTTATTTGGTTGGTTTTTCCTATTCACTACCACTTAAAAAAATTTTTTTTCTCGAATTTAGTCTTTTATTAAAAATTTCATTTAACCTATGGGTTGGTTAAGTTGGATATTGTTTATTTCTACATTTAATTCGACAAAGGTTCGAGCCCTTCAATTAAAAAAAGATTTTAAAAAATGCAAGAACCAGCGATACAGGAAGTTTCTAAATCCTGTATATCCTAGATTCCTTGCTAAATAAATATTTGAAGTTTGAGAGGCAAATATATCAATTTATAAATTTGTTCTCTAGGATTCGAAATTACAATTTATTCAATCTAAAAGTAATTTTTTGAGGGGGGGGGGCTAAGAGGAAGCTGAAGAGGAATTTCTTAAAATTTTCCACAAATTTAGATACAATTATCTTCCAAATCGAGTTGGTGGATTTGCTGGTTTTGGAAGTGTTCCACAAAGTAGAGCTCCAACAAATCGTGGAGGACCAACAGGTGGTGGAGGTCATAATTGGGGTACAGGGCGAGAACTTGGAGCAGATCAACGATAGGGAGAAAAATGTATTTAATTCTTTTTTAAAAGATTTTTTGGGGTTTTTTGCGAAAGTATTTATATAAAAATTATTTTTTTATTAAAAAAAGTTATCAATACAAATTTACATTTGTGTACAGAATAAGAGCGAGAATTTTGTTAATTAAATCTTTTTAATATTTTTTTTATTTTTTCGAAGATTTTCCTTTCCTTTTTGTTGAGATCCTCTAATTTATTTGACTAGTTAATTGAGGAGGATGTTGTAGGCCTAGTATTATTTTCATTTTCTTCATTTTTTATACTCTGAATTCTAAATAAGTTTTTTTTGTCTTTTAAAATTAATTTATTTACCAACCCTGATATGTGCATTTTGTCTTCTTAAATCAGATTTTATTAAGGCTGTTAAAATAAATCCAACAAATAAAAAGGCGGACATAATTAAATTACACCATAAAATTGATAATTCATGAATTACCTATAAAATTTATTTTATAATTATAGGGACTAGATACATATTTCGAAATATATATTTTAATACCCCTAGCTTAAACTAATTATTTAATCCATCGTCCTGGTTTGGATCTCTGTCCCTCCAAAATACAAGAAACTCAAAAAATACATGGCCTGAAATCTGGTAAAATCTTGGCCAGAAACAGTTTCGAATCCATTACAATGTGGTTTATCATTGAGATAATCAGTGGATTTTAATATTTTCTGAATTTATATATTCACCTTTCCCATTCCAAAAGTCATAGCAATTCCAAAAGCTTGGGCTGATCCATTCAAAAGACCCGAAGTTGTCCCTTCTGCAATTGGAAAAGTTAATTCTGCTGCGAATTCAAAACCAAGAGGTAAATAACCAGTCATAAAAAATCTTTAAAAAATAATATTTATTTTTAATACAAAATAAAATTTCTACCCAAGAGCTATTGCAATAACAAAAATAGTCCAAAGTGGCCATTTTGCTAATGTAAAAGTAAATACAATCATTCCAAGAAAAGAAAATAAATAAACTATTAGTGTTGTCAGTCTGAGATAAAATTAAATTAGAATTTAGGATAATTTCTAAACTTTTGGGAGAGAAGGTGTTATGAGAGGTGTTCTAGTTAGATTTAGTATTAGGTAAAAAGTCTCCGTCAAGGGAACTTCTTTAAGGGTGGAATAGTCATATGATAGTGAAGAATGAGGGATTTTGAGTTGTTAGAAATGAGAATAAAAGATGGTGGTCATAAGGGGAAACACTAAGGGGAACGAGTATTCTTTCACCAGTGAATACCCCTTTTCCCTCTAGTGTAGATTAAATTTTAAAATATCCTTGAAAAATTTCCATACTTAAAATGATGCCATTTATCAAGAATATAACCAGAAACAACAGAACCAAACATTCCACTAACAACAATTAATAAACCAATTGTGCCTGTTGCTTTTTGTTCCCCTTCATGATAAAAAAGTATCATTTGACTTAAAAGTGTAGATATTGCATAAAATACACCAACATTAATTCCTATTTAAAATATAAATTAAAATTTTACTTTTTTATTAGAATAATTTTAGAAGTGGTAGTTATAGTAACCCATCTACTCCCAAGTTTTGGGGTGGTCTAATAAAACATATACAAAATAGAGGTTTAAAAACTAGGACCAGGGTCATAAAAGAGGTGCTTAACAATATTTACTCTCAAAAGTCCACCCGATCCTGAGAAAATAGGTGTACAAGTGACAACGGATATAAGTGCCCCTTAGAACTAGAATATACTTAAAAGAATTTCTTAATTTTTTCTAATTTACCATAAGTAATGAGTAAAAGCATATAATTTCCATTTTTTAACAAATTTTTAATTGAACGTCCAAAATCTCCTTCTCTAGATTCATCAATTGCTTGCATTTGGGCATTTGATGGAGGAAGAGGAGGTTTTTCAGCAAAAAATAAAGCAATAAAAAGAAAAATAATTGAATTTACAACAGCAGAAATTAAAAATAATAAGCTTAATTGAAAGCTTATACTTTCATTATTTCCTGGATGTACAAGCATTGGAGGGAGTATAAAGCCAATAGCTATACCTAACTTTAAATTTAAAGGGGATTAAATTAAATTCAAGATAATTATATTAAATGACACTAAATAGAGGCGAGTCAATTTCTGACTTACAACTAGTGTGGGTCACGGTACGGTATACCGCGGTATTTTTTCCGGTATACCGATACCGTACCGGTAAAATTTTGGAAAAACGGTATTTCTCGGTATCGGTATTATACCGGAATACCGATGCCATTTGACCCACACTACTTACAACTATTTATTCTTATAAGAATTTTCCAAGGTATCCGTATCCGACATTTGAACCAGCTCCGTTTTCCAATTCCCGACCCACCGTTGTTTTAACTCGAATCTCACGTTAAACATTTGGCGACTGTCAGATATGTATGGGGTAGTTATTGGGGGAAGGTTGGAGAAGACTAAAGGGTATCGTTATAACGGGCTGATAAATCTCGTTATTAATAAAAAAACTTCAAATTTAATTGAAAATTAAATAGAACCCCACCACCCCACTCCTTTGACGAATTATATGCTGATAAAATTTTCTTTTAAATCTACCTGATTTCCAAAAACCCCAGCAGCACAAGCTGTAGACACTTGTTCAGGGCCAAACCAAACAGCTGCTAGTCTTGGAGGAATACCCAGAATAAAAACTTGAGAAGAGCCAACAATCTGAAAATAATTATACTTTTAAAGGCAATTTCTAGGAATTTTATTTTAAAAAATTCACTGTTTGGGCAATAAATGTTAGCCAAAATCTGTCAGGCGTTGTTGATAAAATTTTTAACCAAGCACCAAAACAATTTCCAAAAGCACCAATCATGACAGACGTTCTAAGGCCATATTTATCCAAAAACCAACTAAAAATAAAATATTTTTTAAAAATTTCCCTCCCCCCACCTTCCAGGGAATATCAAAACCTGAAAAAATAAAAAAAAATTAGAAAAATAATTTTAAAATCATTTTGACCATATAAGTAAGCATATAAATCATTGATGTCCAATCTACAGTTGAATATTCAACATTATAATATGCGTGAATTATGTGTGCTATTATGCTGTATTCTGAAAATAAAAATACTGTAGAATGAGAGAAAAATAATTCCAGAATTTGTCTCTCCTTTACAAAGTGCTCTACAAAGTGTTGTCTGACCCGTGTCCCGATAAAATGGTATGCGACAAAATGGTAATAGGACAAAAATACGACAGGATGGTAAGCCACAAAATGGTATGCCACAAAATGGTAAAGGCAACAAAATGGTATGCCACAAAATGGTAATGGCAACAAAATGGTATGCCACAAAATGGTAATATGGGAAAAAAGCGACAAAATGGTAATTGAAAAATTGTATGCGGTTAAATAATTTTAAATTAAAATTTATTTGCCTTTGTAAATGTTTCTCTCCTTGTATTTAAATCTGCTGCTTTTTGTTTTATTTTTCTTACTAAATTTTAGATCCTTAGTCGACAAATAATTCAATTTAAGCGAAAATATGGACGTGAAGTCAAGGATTGCCAAATTACAAAAGTCTCGAAAACGACGGTTGACAATCAATGACTCTTCAGAATTAAGCGAAGTACAATTACCAGAAACAAATGTAGAGGAAGAAAGTCATTGCGAGGAAAATTTTGAAACAAATTATCTTAAATTTGAGCAAGGGGTCACTAACAAGGGAAATCTCGCTCTTTGGCACGAAGGTTAGTTTTTGACAATAATTAAAACATATTTCAATTTTTAAGGTTATCGATATACAATTCACATAAATGGGTGGTGGCGCTGTACAAATAGAGACTGCCCAGCAAAAGCAAAAGTGGAGCAGAAAGATAGTCAATTCATAGGTACACTTGGAAAACTAGAGCATAATCATCCTCCAGCAATTCAAAAGAAGATTTATTAAATGTCCAAATTATTAATTAACTTAAAATTTAGCTAAATTCTACTCCTGTGCAGTTTGGTTTGGATTCTTCTCAACCCCCAACACCAAACATGAGCTTAAGCGCTATTGTAGAGGTACCTCGATGGGAAATGCCACTTGTAAGAACTCCTCAATACCCCATTGCCTTCTGGAATGTCAATGAACGAGCCTTGAAGGCGCTTGCAAAAACCAACAATGCTCTCGAGTCAAGTCACTACCATTTTATTGTTTGTTTAAATTATTTCATACTTTTTCTAACTTAATATTTTAAGAAAAAGCTTAACCATCACCCGTCCATGAGCGATTTTCTACTCGCGATTCTAAACGACGTCGACAAACAAGTGGATATCGCTCGTTCAGCAGCCACCTTCAAGCATCAACGTAAACAAAAATATATTGTGAAGGAAGCCCAGGTGTTGTCTACTTTGAATGAAGCTGAATACGACGACGATTGGCAACTTTTGAACGTGCTTACACTTCTCGGTCTTCAAATGAGCGGATATATTGATGGATTGCGATCTACTGAACGCCAGCCTGAAGAACGTGATACTGAAGATGGGGTGGATAATGAAAATTCGGAGAATGATGCACCAACTACTTCTAGTTCAATGTTTATTTAAAATTAGATTTTCCCTTTATCCTTTGATATTTTGTGATTTTTATTTATTGATTCGGTATTTTATTTGAATTATTGTTTTATTTTAGTCCCACTTATCCGAGTACTTCTAGTTCACTATTTTATTGATATTGATTTTTTGTTATAATTTATTCGGTGATTTTACTTGTTTTATCATTTTTCTGATTCGGTGACTTAAAAATAAAATTAAACTTTTTTCTCAGATTTTTTATTCAATAGATAGTGGGTATTTTGTTTAATTTAGATCGTTGTGCTAATTTTTACATTAAGTTAAACACATATTACCATTTTGTCGCTTTTTTCCCATATTACCATTTTGTGGCATACCATTTTGTTGCCATTACCATTTTGTGGCATACCATTATTTGCCATTACCATTTTGTGGCATACCGTTTTGTGACATACCATTTTGTGTAGGCGCCGTCTGACCAACATCCGGAAAATTCCGGAAATGAATTAAGCGAAATTCATTTCTTTTCTTCCGATTTTTCCGGATTATGGGCAGACACATATAAAGAGAATGTGAGACACTTCATAATAAAAGAGAGACAGTTCCGGAAGAGAATTAATTTACCTATCCATTGCATGGCATTTGAAGCAGAGAGGAGAATAAACCTTCAAAAATAAAAAAAAAGTTTAAAAATTCCAAGTTTTTATTTCTCTCTAACATTGAAAGCATTGCATATCGTCTCGAATATATTTTTGTTCTCTGTTGTGTAGAAGAATTTTCTGTTGTAACACTATTAACTGTATTAGACCTTCCACCATTTTTCTCTGTTCTTTTCTTTTCTTGATGTTGTTGTTCTGTTTCTGTTAAATGACGTTTTACTGCTGTTTCTACATCACTTTCTTCATCTGTACTGTTTGACATTTATTTGAAATTTTAAAAAAACTGAGAAATTTACAAGAACAACAAAATGATAATTTACATAAATATATTGGTTATCTGAAAGTAATAAATAAAAAAATAATAAGAAGTTAAGAAATTTGTGAGATAAAAGACTAGCGGAGTTTAGGGTTTGATTCTTTAGTCATTTTGGACAGTTTTTTCAAAATGGTCAAATTTAAAAAGGGTAGCGTTATAATTCTAAGGGATTTATCCGTTATAAAGCTACTCACAGGCTAGTCCCAAGTCCTTTCCTTCAAAAATCTCATCGGATATAATGCCATATTGTTTACCGTATATTGTATCAGATAATTAAAAATAAATTCGCGACATAAAATTATAAAAATTTAAAAAAAGATTAAGCAAAAAATTATGAACTCTGAACAGTCTAGAAGATAAAAAATCTTTTCCCTTCTTAAAAATTTTAAAAGAAAAAATTTTCAAAGTGGAGACACTTAAAAACATTTTTGTTTACTAAAAAGCACTGATTTTTTGTTTGTTTTTTTGTTAATGTGTGCACCCAAAATTTATTTTAAAATTTCTTAGAGATTTAAACTTCTAAAAATTATTTTTAAATTATAAATTTTGAAAAAAATATTATTTTTTGCAAAAAAAAAATATAAATTAGGTAAAAGCTAAAAATAATTGTTTAGTAAAAGTTGAATGATAATTTTGAAGAGTAATTTAAATTTTCTATCTTATAAGTAGAAAAATATATAATTTATCAATTATATAAACAAAAAGAAGAATTTAGTTAAATTTTTTATTTTTATTTTAAAATAGGTTTTAGAGTTGAATTAACCAAAGAAAAAATTAAATTTTAAAAGATTCATAAAATAATATTTTTCCTTAAAATAATAAAAATTACTCATAAAATAATTTTTAAAATTAATAACGAAACCCAATAAAATTGCAAAAAAAAATCTCATTTCTTGTTCAATCGCTAATTTTTTTAATTAAAAAAATAATATTCAAATAAAAATATTAAAAAAATAATTTTGTTATTCGTCGAAAACCCAATTTAAAAAAATATTAAATTGACAAACAATAAATTTATTTAATTGCTATAAAACACGAGAAAAGGAAAAATAATAAGATGAATGACATTTTTTAAAAAAAGAAATTATGAAAAAAATAAATGCTAAAAAAATGTTTTTTGGGCCAATATATTTTTAAAAAAAAACTTTTGATATCAATTAAAAGTTGGTAATTTTAATTTTTAATTGAAAATATAAGAAAATCAAAAAATATGTATTTTAGATTTAAAAATGTTTTTTTTTAATTTTAAAATAAATAAAAATACTTAAGGGAATAATAATAAAAGTATTAGTATTTTGTTGCCATAGCACTTTTTATATAACTAAATAAATATATTATTTAAAAAGAGGAAATTTTGAAGAATTTTTGTAAATTTTAAAAATAAAATAAATCTTGTGTCAGGCCAAACCGCGGAATGACCAAAATACTGTCTGCACATTAGAGTCATGAGAATTGATGGTTAAATATCTTCCAACAAAATACCGTAAAAACTGTATTACTATGACACCCTGTATTAGAATGGCACCCTCAAATATAATGGCATCAATATTTCTCAAACCGTGCGGAAAACATGTTTTTTGCACGTTTCACAACATGTAACCTTTCAGAAAAAATACATTGAAAAATAGAATGGCATGTCATAGTAATACAGTTTTTACGGTAGGCCCATACAACTAGTGTTGAGCAAATACGACAAATATCATCTTCACAATAAAGTCACACTATTGGACGGTATTTTTGACTCTAATGTGCAGACGGTATTTTGATCATTCCGCGGTTTGCCCTCCAACCATAAATCCATAAATGTCTTTATATAAAAAATTCAGAAAAATCGAAATATATATTTAAAAAAAATATGAAACTCATACACATAAGAAATTCGAATTAAACCTCTAAATTTTTATAAACTCTTTATAATTAAAAAAATTTAAAATTTTAATTTTCACAAAAATAATAATCAAATTAAATATAAATAAATTATCAAAAAGATAATTATTGATAATTTAAATAATTATTAGAATTATTGTAAAAAGTAAAACTATTTTTTGAAATTTGATTAAATAAAAAATAAATTTTAAAAATTACATAAAAATACTAAAAAATATTTTTACAAATATTTTTATCGATTTAAATAAAATAATGGCGCAGTCGCTTATTAAAAAAAGGCACGTGAAAATTGATTTGTTTTTTGATGAATTTATGAACTGTTATATTATTTTTGTTATTTTTTTTATGTAAAAGAGGAAAAAGGGAATTTAATGGAGATTTTATTAAAAATTGTTGAAAAAAGAAAAGAATGATTTTTAATAATTTTTGAATAGAAAATATAGTTTGTTCTTTTATCTAATTTTTGATAAAAATTAATGAGAGAGTTGACACGTTTTTGGAAATTTTTTTGGAAAATTCCTTTTTTGATAATAAAAAGTGTTAAGACCAAAATTCATTTTAAAATTGATAAAATATTTAAAATAAAGACATATTTTATGATTATTATTACGAAATATTAAGACGATTAGTTTTAAATAGACAAACATTCTTTTAAATATTTTGTTGAATAACCATAAATTTATTTAATGTGAAAATGTTAAATTTTTAGTAATTAAGCCAAGTTTCGTTATAAATAGCCAATTAACGGTTTATACCAGTGTTGCAGCGGGTTACCCGAAACCCGAAACCCGGACTTTTTCTCGACCCGAAACCCGACCCGAAGAAAAATTTGAAAACCCGACCCGAAACCCGACCCGACTTTTTTCTCGACCCGCTGCAACACTGGTTTATACCCTCTCCTGTCGAGAAAGTATAAAAGAAGTAAAAATATTTCCATTTTCAATTAAAAAACTTGTAATATTCAGAATCGGTTAGTGTTATTAATTTTATAAAAATTAAAAAAAAGAACATTTTTAGACTATAAAAACAAATTTGATTTACTACAACATTAATTTATATTCATTAAACATACATTTTCTCTTATTTTTCTAAAAACATTATTTAAAAACTACTTAAAAACTTAAAAATAAGCTTTTTAAAAATTTATTTTTACAAGCTTGAAAATAAAAGAAAAGAAGAGAAAAATTTGTTTTAGTAACAGATCGGAGAGACTCTCTCTCTTAAATATTTTTTTGTTTGCCATTGACAAGCTGTAAATTTGTTTAGTAAGTATTAAAGAAAAAAAGTTTTTAGGTTGGAAATTTTAAATAAAATGACAAATATTTATTTAAATGTTAATTTTTTCTGATTAATTTTCTACTAAAATAAAAAAATAAATAGTCAACTCCCGCTATAATGAAAGTCCCCCCAAAGTAAACTCTTTCGAAGGTCCTAATTAAAATTTATCTTTCAAAATAACTCCCATATAGAAAACCTTTAAAATGAACAGTTCCTTTGTGGAGAGCAAAGCTGAATGGGATTATCTCCGGATATAAGAACACCTTAAGTGATAAGCCAGTGTTTCATTTTTATTGGGATTGTCTTCCTCTTCGATGTCAATTTTCAAGTGAAAACCCCGATCGTGAATAAAAGATTTTTGTGTTATTATATCATGATGCTCTTATAACTGGAGTCAAAATTGAAACAAATACAAAATATTCATTAAAGCTTTAAAAAATTCTTATAAATAAATTTATTGTCAAATATCGAGGAAAGTTGAAAAAAGATTTGGACCGGAAATTAGTTAATCGAATGTTTAAAAAGAAATAAAATGAAAGAAAAGAGGAAAAGAAGCAAATCACATTTGAGCAGAAATCCATTTAATTCAACATTTGATAAATAGCCAAAAAGTAATTAATTAATTTCTCTACCCATCTGTTAGCAAATATATTTAATTCTTTTTTAATTCTTTTTTTTTAATAGTTTTTTGTTAGTTATAAAATTTTTAAAAAATTAAACAAAATTAAATGAAGATACAATATTAATTTATTCAAAACCAATAATTATTATTTTCTGTAAGAAATTCATTAAATTCTTCATCATTTTGTTTAATTCCATTATTTATTAAAGGCAAAAATGTTTCATTATTTTTTAGTTCATTCTCTTCTTCGATAAGTAAATGCGCGTATTTAGTAAACGAAAAATTGCTGATAAGGCTATTTTCTGGTCTAAACAATAATTGAACCATTTTTATTGGGAAATGTTTGTAAATTGGTTTATTATTAATTAAATAATCTAAAAAGGCGCAAAAATGTAGAGCCTGAAAAATAATTAATCAAATAAATGAAAATTATTTAAATAAATAATCATTTGTAATGTTTCATTGATTGAAGGGTGATAAATTCCCTATAGCCTTATCACTGGAATGAGATTTATTAGGATTAATGTAGAGGAAAATATAGTGAAATTTTAAAAGCTCAGCCAAGTTATAAGGAACTTTAACAAAAATTTTAAAACACTGAAACATTTCATTTAAGGGGTGAATTCGGTTTCGTTAGTGTTTCTTTATTTTTATGTATATTAAATGCTAATAATATTACGCATCGGTTAGTGTTGAAATCTTACCTACTACTTTTTAGAATTTTTTCAATGTTTGAAAGCCCAATTAAATGCTTATATTGAAACATACTTGAGCATCTGGACCCCCCAATATTGCCAAAAGTAAATATTGTTCAACTGCTTTAAATGGGAGAATACCTAAATAAACTTGTTGTGAATAAAATAAAAGTAAATGTAAAAGTGAAGGTAATTTAATTGAAGAAAGAAATGGAATGACTTTTTCAAAGATCTGATATTTATGTAGAAAAGAAATAACTAAAGGATATATTTTTGTTGTTATATAATCTTCAAATGAAGTATCTGAAGAGCGAATTGATTGAGTCCATATACATTCCAATGAAAGCTTGCTTAAAAGAATAAATATAAAATCTTAGATATTCAAAGATTTATATTTTCTTATATGCCTTATATTAATAATAATTTCCCCGTTATGTTACCAGTCTTATATTTTCTTAGAACGATGAAATAAGATTTATAAACGAGAATGAAGACATCAAACAGAAAAATTAAAATTCAGATGGGCAGAAGAGTCCAATAAATTAATAAAATGAAGAGGAAAAACACAGAAAGAAATTATTAAAATTTAACAAAAAGAATTCATCAGAAGAAAAATTAAAATTCAGATGGGCAGAAGAGTCCAATAAATTAATAAAATGAAGAGGAAAAACACAGAAAGAAATTATTAAAATTTAACAAAAAGAATTCATCAGAAGAAAAATTAAAATTCAGATGGGCAGAAGAGTCCAATAAATTAATAAAATGAAGAGGAAAAACACAGAAAGAAATTATTAAAATTTAACAAAAAGAATTCATCAGAAGAAAAATTAAAATTCAGATGGGCAGAAGAGTCCAATAAATCGCTTAGAACGATGAAATAAGATTTATAAACGAAAATGAAGACGTCAAACACGTGAGGGTGTCTTTATAAGAGATAAATAACTTGATAAAATTCACAAGGCTTCACAAAGTATATAATTCTTCTTTTCTACAGTTTAGTTTAATAAATTTATTATAAAAAATATTTATATTCGAAGAATTTAATTTTTGCAAATATTATTCTAAAATAAATTATTTAACTCTGTGATCCTCTAAAAAATTCGAAATTTGCTGAATTTTATCTCTCACATATCTCTCACATATGTCTTTTTTTAATAAATTTACCTCATAATTAAATTTCTTAAATTAATTATTTTCTCTTCTATTATTTAATAATTCTCAAATTCTATAATTCATGAACTCTTTATTAAATAGCCTTTTCAATATCTTCTTTTAATAATCTTACATACACCATACTTTTTAATAAGAGAAAATAGAATTCTCTTATGATTTCTTTTATGATTATTGTTCGAACTCTAATTATTATCATAAAAGTAAATAATAAAAAAATTTATGAAAATATTTACAGTCTTAGGAGTTATTATTTTTGATTACTACAATACGATGATTATTTCAATAAGATTCAAAACAAGCAGTTTTTTTGGGAAAATGGAAAGAAAAAGAAATGAAACCGCCGATTTCTATTCGGAATTTTTATAAAAAAGCGGTTTATACCTAGACATTTATTTTTTTATAAATTATATTTCTCTTATGATTTTTAATATTAAAGTTTTATCAGAAAATTACCCAAAAATTTATTAGATATTGAATCGTTACGAATAGTTCATATTAGAATAATATATAAATTAATAATATAATAGATAATAGAATAGAAATAAGAAAATAATAGAAATAGAAAATAGAATAGAAAATAATAGATAATAGAATAATAAATAATTCGAAAATTCGCATGTTTCTATTTAATACAGCGGCCATAATGCAAAGCTTTGACTTAAATTCGTAAAAATAGACAAAAATATATTCACAAATTCAAAATGAAATTTATTTTAGAAAAAGGATAGAAGAATGAGAGGAGTAAAGTAAGAAAATATTCTAGAGTGTAAATGAATGATTAATATAAAGTGATAAACATAATAAATATGAATAAGCAAAAGCTGAATTATAAAGTATTAATTATAAATAATATTTTTGGAACTTTAGTGAGGATATTAAAAAACATATTTAATAATAAATGTGTTTTTATAGATAATAATAACTCTATAAATAATAACTTTTTAAAATTTTAAAAATAATATACCGTATTCTCTCTAACATAATGCCACCTCCACTAGAATGCCACCCTCTAATATAGTGCCCCTTTTAGAGACCTTTGAGAAATAGAATGCCATGGCATAATATTAGAGAGAATACGGTACATACTATTTTTATTTTCCTTATTTCCAGGCTATCTATTTGTAAATTCTTTATTTTTAAAACGTTTTACATTTGTTCTATTTTAACCAAAATATTTTTATAAATTTTCAACTCACTCACGATGCAGTATAAGTCTTTCGAGTAAATCTATTGTAGAATCAGAACAAAGCCTAGAAGAAATAAAAATAGCAGCTAATAACCAATCAGCTGGAGGTATTGGAAATGGATTATTTGAGAACATTCTAAGTCCAAACATTTTTTTACGGATTTCTGTCTTATTTTGAGCTAACTTTAAAGCCAATGCATAATCAGAAATTAATGGAAGCCATTCATTGTGTGGAGGCTGAAAATAAGAATATAATGAAGTTTTTTGATCGGTTCGGATGTTTGGTAACAATGACTTTTATTGTTACCCAGAAGGGGATACAATAAAAGTGGAGGTATAACAACCATTGTGTGTATATATCCAATTGGATTTATTCGAGAAACTTTTATATTGATGGTCGGTGTGCGGCGATAAAACACGGTCATTTCCCGGCGAGTTACAAAGGAAGTCTTTATTTCGAATTAAATATTCTTGAATTTTCAAAGGATTTAGGATTTTCTAAAGGAAAAAATATTTTGAGATTAAATTTGATTAATTTCTATTTACGCTCGGAATGAAAAAGTCAAGTATGTATATAAAAATTATTTAAAAAATACTTAACTGGTCGTCGAATCTGTCCAGTCCTTCCAGTATTACTCTCTTTTGTCCAAAACTTTGTTGCATAAGCTTTTAAAATAGAAAATGGACGGAAACGAGAATTGTTGGCATTCTGCCATTTTTCTGAGAAAATGCTTTTAAGTAAACGAAGGCGATTCTTTTGGTTATCTTTATTTGGTAGTAATGATAGCCAATAAAGATCTGCAGATTCAAAAATTCCCAAACTGAAAGCCCTTTCTATTTTTTGCTTTCTTTCTTCGTTTTCACCCAAAAAAGTTGCAGACAAATGATGCCTTTTTTTTGGCAAAATATCTGTAAAATAAATAATATTTTGGTAGATGCTCTTGTTGTGGGAATTCTCCCCCACTTAATCTAAATAATTCGATTTAAATTAAAAATGTCCTATTAAAAATCTCCTAATAGGTTATAGGTTTAAAATTTTTTCAGTTTCATTAAGCTAATGCACACTCTAAGAACTAATGGCTTAATGACCTAGTGGACGTAATATCCGAATTAACACAATCATAAATATTAGACAAAAAATTCATAAAAGTAAAAATTACAAAATATTTCCCAGTTTAATTTATAAAATTGTTCTTACTCATAAAATAAAATAATTTGTTAGTTTATTAATAAATTCTCTCAATTATTTTTTTATCCTTTTACTATTAAAAGATTTAAATTACCTAATTTATAAGAAATATTATCTTCTTTCTCATCTTCTACCATCTCTTCTGTTTTTGTCAGAGATAAAGAATTGGGTATTTCACTTAATGCACTCTCAATTTCGTTAATATCATTAAAATATTCAAATCGCATATCTTCTCCACTTGCTAAAATTAAATGAGAAATGAATAATGCCATTTTTTGTGCCTCATTGCAAAAGATTAAATGGCCATCGGAATCAGTAAAAAACTTTCGAAGAAGCTTAAATTTATATTATTTTTAATTAGAATTAATTGTGTACCTACTTGAGTAGAGAGAAGTTTGTAGATGAATTGTTAGGGGAATTACTTACAAAGGAAGTGGGATCCCTGCACAAAGTTTAATTCCGGATTTGTGGAAACTTTGGGACCCTTCCTTCTTTAGAGAAAGGTCAATGTTTGAAATTAAGTGTTCCCCCGTTTATCACTATTTTGTTAGTGATAAACGGGTGAGTCCATCTAGGTTAACAAAGCCCATTCCTGTTAATTCTGTTACGTCCCAATAAGTCGACGTGCAATCATAAAACTTTATTACAAAGTATAATGGTGGAGATGGGGAAGGAACAGACGAAGGAGATCAGGGACTAGCCGGGCTAGTATGATCCAACTAGACTGACGCTGACACTGGCTTTTATACTAAACTTGACTAAGGGTTTTATACAAAGTCCTTCTCTAACACATCCCTAACAAATTCTCTGCCCTTAACAGATGTTTACTTAACTCAATATAGTTCAAAATTAATTAACTTACATTAATTATTCTAGCAATTAAATTAGGAATAATATGTTTAATTTCAACCAAAAAATCCAAATTAACAGTCAACAAATCTAATTTTTCAATAAAAATAATTAATTCTTCTAGTGAACATTTCTTTTGATTTTCAAATTCTGAAAATTTTCTTTGTAATAAATCAGAAATATCAGAATTTTTAATTAATTCAATTAAGAGAGATGGTTGCGTTACCAACACAAATATAGAAGGAGAAAGTAAAGAACAATTATTTATTTCTTCATTATTAAGTAAAAAATCGAGACTTTGATGTTGGTGAATATTTGCTGTTTAAAAGAGAGAGATTTTTTATTAATCTTTATCAAACTAGTAATTAATAAAATTCAATAACTAAATTTTGAAAAAAAAATTCCTGGACTGACCCAAATCAGATTGTAAATCCATTAATGTTCCAAAAATTTAGTTAATTAGTCGAACTTAGAAAATCTTCATTTTAGTCTGGAACCATTTAGAGTTTTTTTCATGGTCAACTTGCCCTTTATTTTTTTTCAATTTAGTTATAAAGTTTGCATTATTGTCCTATTTATTAAAATATTCTTACAATCATTGTAGTAATCATTAAATTCTTCATTTATTTCTAAAGACAATTCATCCACTTCTTTATCAATATTCACAAAAAGAAATTTTTTTAATAATTTATTTGCTCCCCTCCATTGTTCTTCATCCATTGGACGTACAGGTATTGGAAAAGAAAGAAAAATAGAAAAAGTACTTTGAAAATAATTTTCTTTTAAATTTTGTTTTAACCAAAATTGAAAAATAATTTTGCCAAATTTTTTTCTACAAAATGTCAATTGTCCAAAACTTTGACTTTTTAAAAAACAAGGAGATAATAAAAGATTTTTATGTGAAATTATTGAAGGGTCTGGATTTGGAATTAATGTTGAAATTAAATTTTGAATATTGTCAGACAAAATGTGACCAATTTCTGTGCTGGGAGAACACCTCTCCAAAATTAATATGATAACCTAAATTTTATATTTAAAATTAATTTTGGAGTAATATTTGATTAATAATTGCTTAATAATTGAAAATAATATTTTTCTAATGTAAAACACATGGAATTAAACCTGGAATTAATATATGTTCCCGGGGAGGGGGTCAAGTAAAATTGAGGAGGACTCCTATTTGGATGGAGTGTTGGTGAAAATATAGATAGAGTAAGGTTATTGCACATAGGTATCTACTTGTGTTTAATAATTCTGATGTTGCTGATTATTAATGCTCAAACAATCACAACTCAACAATCAAAGATTGCTTGAATGTTTATCCCCTGCCTCCCAAAATTTAAATAAAAACTTGCATTAATACAAAGTTCACGCATTTCAAAAGGATTATGTCCTGAAGATGATGTAAATATTTGTCTTTTCATTATTTTTGTAGAAAATTTGAGAAGATATTCAATAATTTGATTAATTAATTTTGGAGTAAATTTAATAAATGATGGGGAAATTTCACAATGTGAAAGTATATTTTGAAGTAATTTTAATGGAAGAGATTCAAAATTAATTGAAATTGTTTGATTAGATTTATTAATCATTAAGTTGAATATTTCGTTTAGAAGAGAAGATGAACTAATTAATTGAGCACCACAATCATTCTTAAAAAATTATAGAAGTGCTAGGATTTATAAAAACTAAGTTGTCTCTCGTTTTAAGCCCACCTTAGGGAAAGGACCTTTGGATTTATACCGAATACTGTAGCTGAATACTGTAAATTCGATTATTGGAGGAGAAAACTAGAATGGAGGAATATATCAGATTTGAGACTATCAGTGGATTTATAACGAGAGGGGTGTTACATTATCAATGAAAATGAAAGCACCATAGCGGTAACCAATAATTCATCAACAACAATCCTTCTTTCTCTGCTATTTTGTGATTCTATTAATGCCAAAGTTAAAAAGTATATAATTCTTTTACAAAAACACTCCTCAAATTTAGATGGAATTGGAAGTGTTTCACGTAAAAATTCTTGAAGAGAAGGCACTCGAAGACAACGTAATAGTAAACAACATTGAAATGCCCATAAGTTAGGAATGGGGGAAGGTTGATTTTTAGTCGGATCGATTTTTGAATTCTTAAAAATTTAATTTTGTATTTAAAAAATTGTTTGACCCTATATGAAAATAATGCCTCCTGTTAGGTATGTGTCTTAGTATAAAAGCAACCGCCAAGTTTAGTCTTGGTCGGCACCTGGGCCGACCGTCGCCGCATAGTCTTAATCTATTCCCTGCCTATTCCACCTTCGCCATTTTTGTATTTACTGTCGTGATAAACTATTATTATTAGTCTTGTGTTATTCTGTTACGTCAATACGTAACAGAATTGGCGCGGTCGCACAGTCGAAAGAATCACATTCTGAAAGCTGAAAGAGAAAGTCGGATAATTCAGAAAGCTGGAAGAATAAAGTCGATCGACATTCAAACAAAACGACAGTCAATCAACAAGAAAAACAAACAGTAACACAGTCAAAAACCAAATAAAGTCAAAAATAGTCCAAATTCAAAAAAAATAAAAAAAAAAATAATAAAAAAAAATTCAAAAAGTCAAATTGGACAAAAGTCAAAAGATGTCCCTGAATTCGATCAAGCAAAAAAAAATGCCTCTGAACTAAGTCAAACATAAAAAAGTCGAATGACTTAGTCAAGTTAGTCAAGCAAAGTATGATGCCTCTGAATTGAGTTAAACATTAGAAAAGAATGTCCCTGAACTCAGTCAAGCATAGAAAAGAAGCCTCTGAATCGAGTCAAACATTAAAATCAATAAGAAAATAAAAATAAAGATCAAAGTCAAAAAATATTATTATTCTGAAAAAGCGAGCGACTAAAAAATTATTCAAGGCAAGTGGAGGCAGTCAAAAGGAAAGAAGTCATTGATAGGAAATAAGCCTATTCAAAAGGAAATAAGCCTATTCAATAAAGTCAAAAACTTTAAAAAAAATAAAAGTCAAATAATTCAAAAGCGATGAGATCAGCAAGAAAAGAAAATGTGAGGAGTCGAAGTCAAGGGCAAAGACCCAATTCAAATTAAAACAAAAAAAAAAGTCCGCAAAAGTCGGCAAATTGACGTAAGACTGCCAAACATATTCCAATCTTAAAGATTAATTTGCAAAATAGAGTAAAGAAATCAACCGCCATACGGGCAAAAACAAATTATTATTCGAGCCAATGAGCTCAAGTCATAAGTATGAAAAGTATTATGATATGATGATGAAGTTAGTATGATGATGTGGAAACTATTATGATGGTTAGTCAATAGACAGATTCTAAAAAAATAATAAACAGTCGCCCATGAAATAAATAAGTAGTATGAATGAAAATCGGGCAGAAACATAGTGTGAATAGAAATTGTTTTAAAAAAAACATTTTGAATAAAAAACATATTATTCGGGTCTAGTCCGAACACAGTCGATGTCGGTCCAAAAGATGTGCCATGATGACAGTTCCAGAACGAGCGTGGATGTCTGAAGAAAGAAGATGAGGACGACATTAGAAAACTTTGTTAAAAAAAAATTTTTTTTTTTTGATATATTTTTCATTGTTATTATAAATTTTTATGTAACTTTTCCCAAATGTTTGTAAATTTTGCCCCTTTGTAAATTCAGGCGACAAAACAAAGTCAAATTAAAGTCAAAGTTAACCATAAAAAGACACAGCCCAGTTAAAAAAATATATATATGTAGTTGAAGTTAAATAGTCAAAAAGATTTAAATACATAGTCAAAAGATAATATTAGTCAATGAAGTAGTCCCTACTTAAATGAAGGAGGGAGGTGTTAGGTATGTGTCTTAGTATAAAAGCAACCGCCAAGTTTAGTCTTGGTCGGCACCTGAGCCGACCGTCGCCGCATAGTCTTAATCTATTCCCTGCCTATTCCACCTTCGCCATTTTTGTATTTACTGTCGTGATAAACTATTATTATTAGTCTTGTGTTATTCTGTTACGTCAATACGTAACACCTCCTTTCATTTTAAACTAGTTATCTTTGAGTGATTAAATACAAACTTACATTTTTCTCTGTTTTTTCTAAAATCTCAACTATCAATTCAGCCAATCGTGGTGTAGCTAAAACCCTAAGTTGATTATCATGTAACCAAGGCATTAACCATTCAGCTGAAGGTTCAGCTTTTGCAAAAGTATTCAGAAAATCTGTTTCAGAAGTAAGCAATTCCATATAACTTTGCACAATTTGTGTTAAACTTTGGCCGTCGAAATTTCGCCAAATATATGGACCGTTGGAGAATATCTGAAATCAGATTTTTATTAGAGAATGGTATCTCTCGAGAAGGATTTCCCTGTTCTCTCTAGCTTCATATCCGAAGTTACCGCATCGTCCTATAGTAAGTTCAATGGCCACTCCCATACCCAAAGTCATCGCCTTGAATCAAAAAATATTTTTGACATGCCTGAGAAAAGAAATTTGCCAAACTCCTCTTTGCTGATTTGCTAAGAACATTCTTACGCATAACATTTAATGCCACGCGGCAAAGACAAATTGAAGTTTTTTGCCATATTACAGCATCTTTACAGTCTTATAATTTTAACTAATTAAATAATCCAAATAAAAAAATTTATTTTACTCAAAATTTGTCCAACTACACGCATTGTATCATCAAATAAAGTAGGCACAAGTAGCAATGAATGCAAATTTCCAAGAAAAAGTTCAAAAGCTTTAGATCGAGAAAGTGTTAAAGGAGAAACAAAAAGTAGCTTTCTCATATTGACTTTTCTTCAATAAAAATATTTTTTTATTAAAGGAGTAAAAAAATCTCTCATTCAGTGATAAAAAAGTTAAAAAATCCCCTAGGTTTTTTTGTGTAATTAAATCAACCACAAAGGCAGGAGGGTTAAGGATTTATATATGCCTGTTAGTAATAGTCAATACCTTTTTTACTCCTTTAATAAAAAAAAATAACTTTAAAAAATGCTGGTTTGGACATGGGATCCCTCAGAAACTCCCCAAAAAATTCCTTTTCCCATTTCCTTTCCCTCATTTTACCTAGCACCATTTTCTAGATCATCAGCAACAATTAATCCAATAATAGAACATAATTCCTCTTCTGGCAAATCTTTCATAGAATTATCTAACAATGAAAATCCACTTAGAGCTAATTGTGTTTCTTCCTCTTCTTGAGCTTCCGCAAATTGTTTAATTTGAGAATCATTTGCATAAGTGCTGGAAAATGACTGGAAGCTCCATTGATGTGGGAGAGCAAAACTCTCAAATTTATTTATACAGTATATTTTCCCACTGGATATTAACTCTCACAAGGTTAAGGGATTAAACTTTATAATTGTTTTGGGACTATATTTTATTAGGTGGAGGGAAACCTCTAGTAGGGATCAAATGTCTTTAACATTTATTTTTATTACAACCTTATTTAGACTCCCGTTATAGCAAAAAGGACTACCTCATGGTTCCATTATATCCAATTGTCAATATAACCAAAATCAACTTACTTCCATTGAAAAGCTACTAGAACATCTTCTTTTTCCTTTTTCGAAATTTGAAGTTTTAGCAATTTGTGAACAAAGTTTAAGAATTTTAAAATGAAATCGTTTATATATATTTGAATTATTAGCCAAATTATTAACTATTGATTGTAACAATCCAGAGGATGTTTTTAATTCATTTAAATTTTCTGTCTCATTTTCTGTAAACCACAAATCCATACTTGTGCCAACTTGCAGATTATTTTCAACAAGAGGATGGATAGATGATACTCTGCGAAGGTATATTAAATTAAGTCTCATGAGTATATTAAAGGAAATAAAGGGAAATAATAAAAGTTAATTATAAAGAAAATGTTAATAATACAGGTTAAAAACTAGACTGACTTAATATGCTGGAAAGTAAACTTAATCTAATTATCCATAATATTATTGTTTTAAATGAGAACGGTTTTCTTTTCAAACATGCCTTTAACATTTAATTTTGTAAAGACACCTTCATAGAGTTAAATATTCCTCTATAAGATTCATTTTTTTCATTTCTGAAAATCGTTAATATCGAATTGCATTTTTTGCTATAATTTCTGAAATTTTTAAATGGTTGAGAATGTTTACAAAATTTTAAAATGTATCGTTTAATGCCTTAACCTAATTACCCATTTTGATTATTAAAACCCCCTTACTTATTTATTTGTTTATCAATTTCCGTTCTCATTTCATCATTTAATTTTTCTACTAAAAAGTCCACTAAAGATGAAGAGAAGCTTCCATAATTATTTGTTTTTATAATATTTTTAAGTAAAATTTTCAGTCGTTGTTCGTCCATTTGAAAGTATTTTATTCAAGAAATTATTATAAAAAAATAAAAATTTTACCAAATATTTCATTCAAGATTTAAGGAAAAATAAAATATTTGGATATATTGGAATTGCTCTATTAAAAATATTTCTTTTATTCTTCTTAAATTATTTTGTGTATTTTAAACCGTTGCTAAGGGATCTTTTTAGTAAAAAATATAAATTAGTAAAGAATATTAAAAACAACATTTTTATAAAACTATAGAAATTTTGGGAAATTATTGGCACTTGTAAACATGGGAATGTTTATGAATTGATTTTTAAAGAACGTTAATTATAATTATTGAACATTTTTCAGACTTAGCTGTACAGCCCTCGCTATTATCCCTTGATATAAATCTTCCAAGAGTTTATCGCTGACATCTGGAGCATTTCGTACAGTTAAAACAGTTTAGAAATAAACTTTTCTAATATATACATATTATTATTAGTTGTCAATTTGTCAACTGAAAGACAATTTGTCATCTGAAAGATCTAAGACAAATTCTCGAAACTCATACTAAAAAAATTTCGAATCTAGACTTTATTTTTATTAGATATTTTACCGATCAAGGTTGTCAGTCAAATCAAAGACAAATTCTCGAAAATCATACTTAAAAAATTTCGAATCTATAGACTATTTTTATTAGATAAGGTGTTTTGCCCAGACGGTGTTTTGGTTAGACGGTGGTTTGGTCGAACTGTATTTTGGTTGGACCGCCTTATGTCCAGACCTCGTTTTGTCGGAACGCCTTTTGTCTGGACCTCGTTGAATATTAAAATAAAAACTATAGGGGTTAAAAACAAGCTACAAGTTATTTTGCTGAAAACAAATTTAGGTCTAATTTATTAAGTTTTCCAATATATGGCATAAAATTAAACGTTTAACAAATCTAAAAAATTTTTTTCAATCATATAATATTTATACAATTTAAACTATTGAAATTATTATAATTAAAAGTTGGTAGTCGAAATATATATTTAATGTTTTTATTGCGAAATTTCGGTTACAGCTAGAAATTAATTTTTAAAATATTCAAATATTTGGTCGTTTTTATTATATAATTTTTTATTTTAATTAGTTGGCCATTTCCACAATAATACGGGAAAAAGCAATTAACTTCCAAATTATTTACATTTTGGATTCCATTTTACAAATAATTCAATCAATTTTGAATTAAGAATGTCATTGAAGAAACAATAAACACGAGACCCAAAATTTAGATAGAGAATTTTAATTAAATCATAATTTAAGATTTCCTTCACTTGGTCAGCTTGGAGAGGATTTGGTTTGTGTTCTGGATGAGGTTTATTTTTTAATTCAAAGAATTTGTTTTACTTGAATATTTAGGTTGATGTCCGCACATGTATTGCTTTTGGTGAAGGTGCTGGTGCTAACATTATTTCGAGATTTGCTTTGGTTTGGCCAAATCGTATAATGGGAATTATTTTGGTTAATTGCACTTCAACGCCTGGTATTT
>ABLG01000470.1:0-13404 GCA_000172435.1 Meloidogyne hapla
TCGTCCCCTACCCACGAAAAACTACAATTTTAGAATTTCCGTTAAAATTGGCATTCTGTAAATTAAATTTTGTTTATGACAAAATGGCAAATTTTGCCTCATTGACCGAATTGAAGCTAGACATTTTTTGGGATTTTATGTCATTTAATTTACGACTTCCTTTGTATTAATTTGTCTGGCAGTTAGAGAAATTTTTCATCAATACAGAGTTATGGGCGTATACTGAAACGGCGGATACTGGAACGGCGATACTGAACCGGCGATACTGAAACGGCGATACTGAATCGTCCCCTACCCCGAAAAACTACAATTTTAGAATTTCCGTTAAAATTGGCATTCTGTAAATTAAATTTTGTTTATGACAAAATGGCAAATTTTGCCTCATTGACCGAATTGAAGCTAGACATTTTTTGGGATTTTATGTCATTTAATTTACGACTTCCTTTGTATTAATTTGTCTGGCAGTTAGAGAAATTTTTCATCAATACAGAGTTATGGGCGTATACTGAAACGGCGGATACTGAAACGGCGATACTGAACCGGCGATACTGAAACGGCGATACTGAATCGTCCCCTACCCACTGAGTGGACTGTACGGAGCAGGACGATTGGGCGCGGCCGATTGGGCGCGAGGACAGTTGGGCGCGAGATAATTAGAGACATTTTGAATGAAAAAGCCAAAACATTTAACCCAAACCCACCTGACCATAGGTTCTGAATTAAATAAGCCCGGTTACGAAACCCGGTTGCCCATTTGGAGACGAAAATTCCGTGTTTCTTATATTTAACATGGGGCGCCCAACTGTCCTCGCGCCCAATCGGCCGCGCCCAACTGTCGTGTACCGGGACTGTACCCTCCCATAAGCGGTACACTTCGTCGCGAGATTTGAATATTTTGTGACACGGACACTTAGTCGCGGGCCACTTAGTCCGACCACTTAGTCGCGACTTCATAAAAAATGAACATATTTAGTAAATTTGTTTTTAAATTGTTTGAAGTTTTAAAATTCTTTTTTTGGGTTTCAGGTCATTTTTATTAGCTATATTAGATCTTTCGGGAAGAATCGATGATTTGTGCTTATAGGATTGGTTCGTCAGTATTCATGCGATTTGCATCGAGAGTTCAGGTGATTAGATTACATAAACTTAAAATTAAAATTTTTCGTTTCAGTTGAGAAATGTTTTTCTCGCTTGCCATTCATCAAACTCTTCTGCTCAAAATGTTCAGGTATATTTATTAATTTTATGCGAAATTATATAAGTTTTGAAGGAATTTGATGCATTAACTGAAAAATATGAGGAATTGAAAAAAGAAAATGAATCTCTTCTTGATAAATATAAAAGAGCTTTGGCGGAGACGGAGAATACGCGAAAACGAAGTGAACGTCTAGTGGAAGAAGCTAAAATCTTTGCTATACAAGGGTTTTGTAAGGACTTATTAGAGGTAATTTTTACAATTCTTAACACAACGATATCTCGATTTTTAGGTAGCTGATGTTTTGGACTTGGCTCTAAAGTCGATGGAAAAGGAAAAGATAAAGGATGATTCGTTAAAAAATTTGTACGAAGGAATCAATATGACAAAAAGTTCACTCATGAAAGTATTTACAAGACATGGACTAGTTCAAATTGCACCTGAAGGAAAGAAATTCGACCCGAATTTTCACGAGGCAGTTTTCGAGGTCCCCGAAGATCAGGTTAAACTTATAATAACATTTCAATTTTCTCCATCAGTCCCAGTGGCCATAAAAAACTTCCAATAAAATTGACAGGCAGAGCACCCTCCTGGGCACGTTTCACATGTCTTGAATGTTGGATATTGTTTGCACACTCGACCTTTGAGACCTGCTAAAGTTGGAGTCGTGAGTACGAAGTAGAATTTTATTTATTGAAATACATTTGAAACGCTTATCATTTTAATTGTTGAATGTTTTTACTTTTTCAAACAATACAGCAAACAAAATCTATTGACTGTGTGTTACCATATATTGTTGGTCGTATGCATTCACAAGTCAAGAATTTATGAATTTTCTGAAATTAAATGACCTTTTCAATTAAACAAATCTTAACCTTTTCTTTGCAGCAAGTTTTAAAAAAATGCCTAGGGGAGAAGGTGCCACAATTAAAACTTTGATGGAAGCATGTTAAATTAAATTCTGATGCTATCTCTTGATTGTTTAGAACATTAACTTGTACGTTTCCGAAAAACAATGAGGGCTGAATTTTAAACGGTCAAACAGGTAAGAAACCAAAATAACCTTGAAGAGCTTCATGCATATATAAGATAATAAAGCTGTAAAAAGTATGCCAAGTTCAAGGGCAGCAAACAATAAGCACAATCGGACGGAACCTCTCGATTTAATAAATTCTTCCATGCGGTTTTTTACTGATGATGGACCAAATGGAAGTTGCTAAAACTCAACAAAAGGTTGAACCTGTCTTGACAAATTAATTTGTCGAAAAAATTGGGAGTTTTCCTCTAATACTCAATTTTCCTATGTATTTTTACGAAAAATTCAAAAAAAATTTACGCTTTAGGTTGTTAAATACGTAGGTATCCGAAATTTTTGCCATTACCCAGCATCTTCCACATCTCGAATCCCACCCCCATTCATTATAATTTACATATCTGCATAGATTTCTTACATTGAATCCAGACGTGAATAAATTTCCAATCATACTCTATTTGTATAGTAAAAATAGTTCATTGTAAAAATATTTCATTTGCTACCTTTTGCTTGAGTATATTTTTTTCAGGATCATTTTTTTAATAATTATGGATCGGGATCAGCATCGACATAAACATTCTAAGTCTAAGAAAAGCTTGGACGATAATAGGTATTCTATTTGTTAATATTATGACAAATATTTCTTAAGGCATTCTCGTGAAAGCAAACATAAAAATGGCAACAAGAAGCATGGATCATATAAGCATCGAAATCAAGAGAAGAGGCGTCACAGAAGTAGCAGTAGCAGTTTGAGTTGTGATGAAAAACGATCACGAAAGAAGCATATTAGAAAGAAAAAATATGATTTGACGGATGCTACTACAAATGGAGATATAAGCGATTCAGTTGGGGTATTTTTCTGGAAAATGTTTTATAAAATTTATTATAATTTTTAAGACTTCTCAATCGTTGGCTTCGTTACTAAAAATTAATAAAGTAAAAGATTCACATGAGTCAAGAAAGCAATCAACTGCCCAACATAGTGCTCGAACCGATGAACTAAAGAATGGTCAGGATATATCAGAGGACGATACTGAACATTCTAGAGATGATTCGCCCAAAAAGATCGTTCAAACTAACATTCCTCCGGTTCCGCAGGTTGTCCTTGAAACATTCACTAACGTTTGAAATTTAAGCCGTCTATGTTCATCGATCAAAGCTCGACTTGGTATGATGTCACGATCCAGCCTCTTCCGCCTCCGCCTCCTCCAGTTCCGTTTCATCCACCTTTACCATTTTCGTACTTGTCTTGCATAGAGCCTCCTCCTCCACCTCCGCCAATTGAGGCTATGTCATCCACAGGTTTTTGTTCTTTTTTTATTAAACAAATGCTTTTAAGAAGTTTTGGCTCCCCCAAAGCTTTTGACTATTCCAGCACCAGTGCCTCCACCAAAACGTTTCAGACCCACGTTAGTTTTTTGCATAATATTTTCGATTTATTAATTTTAGTGTGTTGAAACCTCGTGATTTACCCAAAATATCAGAGGGATGGGGAGTTGGAACCGCCGATAAATATCGAATTATTGAACAAGTTGGAGAAGGAACTTATGGTCAAGTTTACAAGGCAAGCGAAGATAAGCATTGTCAGTTGGTTGCTTTGAAGAAAGTACGATTAGAAAATGAAAAAGAAGGCTTCCCTATAACTGCTGTGCGTGAGATCAAAATTCTTCGCCAGCTGGACCATCCTAATATCGTCAAGCTTCTTGACATTGTTACTGACAAAAACGCGCCTGGAAGTGCTGAGCAGTCACCTGCTCAACAATCGCCAAATATTAGAAATGAAGTTATTTTTAAACAGAAACAGCGTTCCTACTTTTGCAATTTACCTTCTTCTGGTTTGTTCTAATCATTTTCTTTTAATACAAGAATTTTCTAGTCGCTTCTTCTTTCTATCTCGTATTCGAATATGTTGATCACGATCTTATGGGATTATTAGATTCACAACTTGTTGATCCTTCAGAGATGCAGGTTGCATCGTTGATGAAACAATTACTACTAGCTCTCAGCTATTGTCATATGAGAGGTTTCCTCCACCGTGACTTGAAATGTTCAAATATTCTGATCAGTAAAAGGTATTTTATCTGGTATTTCTACATGGATTACTTTTATTTTTAGTGGGCAATTGAAATTGGCAGATTTTGGGCTCGCGCGCCTCTACCAAGAGAATTATAAACGACTCTACACTAATCGAGTTATTACTCTCTGGTACAGGCCACCTGAACTTTTGCTTGGCGAGGAAAAGTAAGGAAAAGAGTAAAATTAAATTATAATAAAATGATAATACATATAAAATTATAAAAAAATATTTAAATAATTGCTTACTAATTTAGATATGGACCGTGGGTCGACATTTGGAGCGCAGGGTTTTTCTTTTACAACTTTTATATTGTTTTTGTTTTTTTTAGATGCATATTAGCTGAACTTTTCATCAAAAAACCGATATTTCAGGGTCAAACAGAAATTCACCAACTCGAAGTTATAACCTCATATTGTGGTTCTATTATGCCAGAAGGTTTGAAGAAAAACTTGTAAATTAAAAATGGTAAAGGGCTAAAACAAAAGTTTTTATTTTTAAAAATAAAACTTGCAAAATAACACAATAAATAAATAACATTTTTAAGTTTGGCCTGGCGTTACTGAATTGGCAGGCTACAATACAATGAGACCGAGGACCCACAACTCTCGAAAACTACGAGACAAATTTTCTTTGTAAATCAGAGTTTTTTTTCTACTTTATTTTAATCTTTTAGTTTGCCTGCACAAGCATTGGATTTACTTGATTTGCTTCTTCAACTTGACCCATCAAAGCGACCTTCTGCTTCGCAAGCAATAAATCATCCTTGGTTGATTAGAGTGGAACCCGAACTCGTACCGCCATTGAAGTTACCGCAGGACCAAGACTGCGTATATTACTTCTTTTTGTTTTTTAAATTAAATTTTTTAGCATGAAATGTGGTCAAAACGACGAAGACAACAAGTGAGGCTGAGTCTAACATTGACAAATCAAATGATGGAACGTCGTTAATGCTATTATTGTTGTCCTGGCATGTTTAAAATATTTAACCAAAAAATTTTAAATTTAATTTTATATAAAACTGAGTTAAACATTTTTCTGTTTGGTTTATACATAATTTAATATTTTGTTTTAACTAATACTTTACTTGTTTATATTTAAAAATTAGTACGAATAATCTTTCACAAAAAATTTCAGTGTTAATTGTTTTGCTGAGATCGGAGGAGATATCTAAATGAAAATATTCTTTTCGCTCGAAATCGGAAGTTTTAGAATGGAATGAAGAAGATTATGCTTTAATAAAAGTCGCTAATTTCCATTCGTTATTTATATATTTAATATGTTACACAGGACTTAAACAGGTTACTCTTCACGTGTATATTTTTGAAATGTATCGGTTGTCACTCGATTATTATTTTTCTCGCAGGGAAGCTGAGCAGAGGTATTTATTTATATTAGAGTTGCCATGGGTCCAGTAGTCTCATATATTAAGTGGTCATTTTTCATTTGTAAGTACTATATAATAGGATGAGATTCCATGATTAAGTTCAACTGTTCGAGTTCTCACTACCTACTTTCATGAAGTTAAATGGGGAACCAGTTTTAAACCATCGAGTGACGGCTAACATCATTACGGGTAACAAACCGTAATGTTATTCATTACGGGTAACAAAATATCTCACTTGATCTATGTATCTTGATAATTGTTTTTGTAGTTGTGATATTTTTATAAGTATATAGTAAACTTTTTATCTTTTATCGTTGATATTGATGCTTAAAAGCAGTGAAAGATATTTTTCAGTTTGAAAAGAGTTTCTCTTCCAAATAATCGATAAAATTTTTTACTGCTTTAGTCAATTTAATTTTTGAAATAATTATATATGTAATTCTTTTATTTTTTGTCTAAAATAATGTATTTTTTATGGGAATGCAAACAAAGTTGACTTTACTTTGCGCTTACCACATTTTCTTTAAAGTTTCGAAAAGTATAATTTATTTATTAACAGCCTCCTAAATAATTTTAAGATTTCAATACTTTAACTACAATGAAACAATTTGATTATTTGGTGATTGGAGGAGGATCCGGCGGGATAGCTTCTGCTAGACGTGCCCGTCAATTTAAAGCTAAGGTTGGATTGATTGAAATAGACCGATTGGGAGGCACATGTGTAAGTCTATTAATAGTTGTAATTCACTTTTTAAATTCACTTTATACGTAGTAAATTTCGATTTTCAGGTCAATGTTGGATGCGTACCAAAGAAGGTGATGTATAATGCAGCGTTTCATGCTGAATTTTTGCGAGATCATGCTGATTATGGTTTTGAGGCCCCTCTTGTCAAATTCAACTGGAGGTATACTGTTATTTTCTATTTTGAATCAAATCGTCTTCCACTATGATTTTTCAATTTTAGTAAATTGAAGCAATCACGAGATGAGTACATTAGAAGACTCAATTCTATTTATCAAACAAACTTGGAAAAGGTATGGTATTTAATATCGCTTGAGATTAATAAAGTTTTAAGGATGAAATCGAAATTATCCGTGGGAAGGCTAAGTTTGCAGAAGATGGTTCTGTTGTTGTTAAGGGCGTTGAAGGCGAACAGCAGTGCAAGGGGTTTGTATAAAGTTAATACTATATTTATAACTTTAATAGCATGCATACTCTTATTGCCGTTGGTGGCACACCGATAATCCCGAAGGACATTACGGGCGCTGAGTATGGAACTGATAGTGATGGGTTCTTCCGCTTTGACGATTTACCAAAGTAATATTTTGAAGTTATTTACTGTTTTGATTGATTATTTTAGCAAAGTTTTAGCTGCTTCAGTAATAAAATAAATTTCACATTCTTTAAATTAAAATTTCAGGAAAGTGGTTGTAGTTGGAGCTGGATACATAGCAGTGGAGTTGGCAGCAATTCTTGCTGAGCTTGGTTCTGAAACATATTTATTGATTCGTTTTGATAAAGTTCTTCGAACATTTGATGAGTCAATTTCGGAGGCTTTGACTAATCAGTTGAAACATGGTCCAGTAAAGCTCATGACTCATACAAAGGTTAATTGATATTTAATCTCTTTCGGATTGTTCAATATTAAAGGTTAGTAAAGTGGAGAAAGACAATGTTACCGGTAAACTGACTATTCATACCGACCAAAAAACTGTTTTGGAATCCATTGATCAACTCATCTGGGCTATTGGGAGGAAGCCGCTCACAGCTGAATTGAATCTTTCTGCTGTTAAAATTGAAACAACCGAAAAGGGGTATATAAAAGTGGATGATTATCAGAACACAACTCGCAATGGAGTGTACGCGATTGGGGATGTTTGTACGCCTAAATTCGAGCTTACTCCCGGTAATTTAAATGATAGATTATCTATAATTATTCATTTCAGTTGCAATTGCGGCTGGTCGTCGGTTAGCGCATCGTCTTTTCAACGGGGAGAAGGATAATCGCCTTTTTTACGAGAATATTCCCACAGTTGTATTCAGTCATCCACCTTTAGGAACAACTGGTCTGACAGAACGTGGGTTTTTTAAGTTAATAATCGATTTTATAGATTTGTATAGGGGAAGCAGTGGATAAGTTCGGGCGTGATAATGTTAAAGTTTACACATCAACTTTCACTAACATGTACTTTGCGGTGACGACTTATAAAGAGAAGACTGTTATGGTTGGTTTAGTTTATTTAGGCTTTAATTTTTAATTTAATTTTTTAGAAATTGGTATGTGCCGGTAAAGACGAAAAGGTTTTTTGTCTTCCCTTAAATTGTAATTAAATTATTGGATAGGTTGTTGGGATTCATATTTTTGGAATGGGTGCAGATGAGATGCTTCAGGGTTTTGCTGTCTGTGTTCGAGCTGGTCTTACGAAAAAACAGTTTGATGAGTGTGTTGTAAGTCTATCATCAAGTTCCTATTAGGTATATTTATATTTTTTGAGGCCATTCATCCAACTGCGGCGGAAGAGTTGGTTACTATGCGTTGAATACGGGATTTTTAAAATTGTGTTAGATGATTGCCCTTTCTTTAAATACTCATGTTATAATTCATGAGCTTGCAGCAAAGATTGTCAGTTAATTTTATGTCTGTTGGTATATTTATGCTTTTGACTATTCGTTCGGAAAATTTTGTGTATAAACTATATACATCCATATTTACTAAAATATTACCATTGCTAATTTTATTTAATCGTTTCTTGAATTAATATAGGGTTCGAAACAAAATCTAGAAGCGAAAGTCAGAGGGTGTCTATCTCTTTAAGGCAACTGCTAGGACTTCTTTCAATTGGATGGAAGAGAATGCACCATACTTTTCCCTTGCTATTTTCGGCAACTGTTTTTCACATCTGCTCTTCTGCTAATGCAGAGGAGCCAAATTCCTTGTAAACTCTTCAAACTCATCACTTTTATTGGGCGAAATAGGTCACTCAAGCGGCCTAAAAGCTGAGCTAGTGCGTCTTTAGCTTTCTAATGATTTTCTCGATTGATTTTTACAACAGGCCCTATTCTCAATTAAATATGCTCTAATTTTATAAATAATTGAGGATTTAATTTATTCGTTTGCTTAATTATCAGATTTTAAGTCAGCTTCGACACTCAAATGGGTTATTCTATTTTGGGTTGTCGACCCATCTTCAACTTGTTCACTTTCATATTTTTATTGTTAATAAGTTGCTTCATAATATCAGCAGAAAATGGGTGGTCTCAAAAAGAACAAGGTAGAGAATTTCAATATTCTATTTAATTTTTAAACTTAAATCTTCAGCAACTGAAGGAGAAATCTTGCCTTCCGAGCCTGGATTTCCATGCTATTCGCTTTCACACGAAGTTTAAATCTTAAATTTTTTTATCAGAAATTTTCAGAATTATACGTGTTCTGGATGTATCCAGTTACATGACACATGTGCTTGGTGTATGGACGAGGTTTATCTATTTCCATTTAGTTATTTAATTTATTTTTAAGTCTTTCAATAATTTGGCTCAGTATTCTCGCTGCGATTCTGCTCAAACTTTAGCCGAGCATGGATGTGCTCAAGAGTATATTGTGGACCATAAAAGTACCCTGAGAACTGTTAAAGATGAGTCATTCACTGAAGAAGTAGAGGATGGGCAACCAACTGTCCAATTGAGGCCTCAACATGTCGAGATTTTCATTCGCCCAAGTTAAAAATACTTAAAGCATCAATTTTGATTTTCTTTCATAGAATCTAGAGCCAGGTTCTTCGTTAATTTTCGACAACCGAGAGACTACCCTGTTGATCTTGTGGGTTTGTTAAAAAGATATAACTAACACCATTCACAAAATAGAATAAAATCTAGAATTAAATTTTATTTATTTTTAGTATTACCTTATGGATCTTTCATATTCAATGAAGGATGACAAAGAGAAATTATCACAATTGGGCGATTTACTTGGTTTGTTATTTATTTTTTAAATTTAATTTAAAACACTCAAGCTGATAGAATGCGTTCAATTACAAAGAACTTTCGTCTTGGATTTGGATCTTTTATAGATAAAAAGGTTATGCCATTTGTTGACCCGCGTAAGGAGAAGCAGGTGATTTCTGAAATTTTTTTCCTCAAAATTATACGAAGATAATATGTACTTTATACTTTTGAAAGGAATCGCCATGTTCGGAAGGTAAATTTATAATTTTTATATTAAATAGTCTGATATCTATAAGGTTGTGCTCCAACTTATGGATTCCGTCATCAGATGAGGTTGGCATTCGTCCTTTTTACATATCCATTTTTGTTTAGCCTTACTGCCAACACTGCGAAATTTGCCGTAAATATACATTGACTTCCTTTTGTAATATGAAGTTTTATAGAAGGAGGTTGATCGTGCTCAAATTTCCGGTAATCTAGATGCACCAGAAGGTGGATTTGATGCTGTTATGCAGGTTTATACGCAATTTCTGAGAACATTCATAACTATTTTAAGGCAATTACATGTAATGATTCAATCGGATGGCGGGAACGATCGCGGAAAATGATAGTTTTCTCAACTGATGCTGGATTTCATTTTGCTGGCGATGGACGGGTATTGATTTCATTTAAAAAATTCTAACTATAAATAAAGCTTGCTGGAATTGTTACGCCCAATGATGGGTAGGTTTTTTCTACTTGATGATGGATATTGACCCTCTGATAAAACAGATTTTATTGTTAATTATAACATTTAGAAATTGTCATTTGGATGCTGATGGATATTACACTGTTAATTCTATCATTAAAAAATATAGTTAAATTAACATTTTAAGAAGTCCACAGAGTTAGACTATCCTTCTATTGCTCTTCTACATCAAAAGATTAAAGAGAAAAAAGTCGGATATTTTCATTTGATTTAATAAATTTCTATTTAGGTCAATGTGATTTTTGCAGTGACACAGCCGAATCAAAGACTTTATCTGCAGGTTCGGTTTTATTATTTTAAAAGTCAAAACTAATTTTATAAAGTTGGCTGATGCTTTGCCTGATATAAGGTATGTTATGACTTGATTCTTATATGTAATCCTTTAAATTTTCTTAAGCACTGCAGTGGGTGTTTTAGCTAACGATTCATCCAATATCGTGACACTTATTGAAGAAGAATATGGACGAATTGCTGAAAAAATTATTATGGTGAATTACCAAATAAGAAAAAGCATGAATCTAAGAATCCACCCATTTTGAAAGGCATAAACAATTTTAGACATAAACAATCAGTACAATAAGAAGGAGAATACCAAATATGTTAGGGAAAAATACAATCTTCCTTTATCTTTCTTTAGAATAAATATATTTTACCAATCCAAAGGTGGACGATGCTAATCCTTCAATGGGGTTAAAGCTCTCATATCGTTCTAAATGCATGGATGGTCGAACATTGATGGATACGAATGTGTGTGACGGCGTTAAAGTTGGCGATGAGGTTGAGTTTGAAGTGACTCTGGAAGCATTACATTGTGTGCAACAACGAGATTTTGAATTACACGTAGGACCATCAGGAATGGAGGAAGTGCTGCTTCTTGATGTACATGTGATATGTGATTGCGATTGTGAGAGAGAGGTAAAAAACGGTCTATTAAGAGTAGTTACGACGTTTTAGGTGATTCATAATGCTCCAGAATGTAATTACCATGGCGACCTGGTTAGTTTTTAGTGGATAAACTGTAAAATGGTTTAATTTTTAAAGGTTTGTGGTATTTGTCAGTGTGCGGATGGTTATGTTGGTAAGCAATATTGAAGATATTCACCAATTCATTTTTATTCAAAGGCACGCATTGCGAATGTGAGAGTGGCGGTGAGTCGGCCATTGCATTGGAGGCGAAGTGCAAAGCAACTAATGACAGGTGCTAGAGCCGAAGGCAAATTCAAAATTCAATTGAATTTTTAGTTTGGTTTGCTCCGGTCGTGGAATTTGCAAATGCGGTGTTTGTTCTTGCTTTCCTAGGGTAAATTTGCGTGATAATATTTATTTAAATTATTTTAAAACAAAGGCCAATCCTGATGAGATAGTTTCCGGTCAATTCTGTGAGTGTGACAACTTTAATTGCCCTAGACATGATCGGTATTTTGATATGATTTGACATCTAATGCTTAATAAGCAGATTACTATGTGGCGGGCATGGAGATTGTGTCTGTGGAACATGTCAATGTTTACCTGGATTTACCGGGCCAGCATGCGAATGTCCTATCTCACAGGAAACATGCATAGCTCCTAATGGGAAGGTTTGCGGCGGACATGGTGAATGTATTTGTGGAAAGTGTCATTGCTTTACGGATGAAGATGGATCTCGTTACTCAGGCCCATATTGCGATATTTGTCCCGTTTGTTTTCTGTTTTCTGAGTGCTCTTTAATTATTTTATTCTTAGACTTGCCCAAGCAAATGTGTTGAGTATAAGCCTTGTGTTATGTGTCAGCAATGGGGTACTGGACCATACAATGAAACAAAGTGTGCGGAATGCCCATTTGTGGTAATACCTGTTGAGGAATTACCTCAGCTGAATGTCAGCGACTCTGACAGTTGGAATGAGTGCCAGGTCGTCATAAATTGGAAGAAGAAAAATGAATAACTTTTAAATTAAACTCTAGTTTGTGGATCCAGCTGATGATTGCACATTTTACTTTCTCTACTATTATGACGGTGTTGATAATTTGGTATTTTTTATATTATGATGCGGCTAAATTATGATCCAAAAAATATAGACTGTTTGGGTGCAAGAGCACAAGGATTGCCCAGCCCCATTGCCTGTACTTGTCGGTTTGTTTTTGCTTTTTAATTTAAAAACGCCGTTTAATTAAAAATTAAGTTGTTCTCATCGTAATAGCCGGAATTGTAAATAAATAATCATAAATAAGATCATAATTTTTTTTATGTTTTACTTGGTTTGTTGTTGCTCCTTCTTTGGAAGCTTCTTACCGTCCTCTATGATAGACGAGAGTTTGCACATTTTGAAAAGGTTTGATTGGATTATTATACTATTAAGAACACTATTTCCCAAAATATAAGAGTCGGAATTGTGACAAAAATCGCCTATTTATCTATATTTCACTTTTATGTTTAAAGTTTTAGTTTTAGTTTTATAATTTATAGGACAAGCTGAACGCTCGATGGGAATTGGTGATTTTTCTAATATTTATAATTCTAGTAGTAATTTCTTAGAACAACAACCCTCTTTACAAACAAGCGACTACAACTTTCAAGAATCCTGTATACACGGGTGATGTAGCTAAAAACAAGTGAAAAAGTGATCAAATTGCAGTTTATCTCTTTAATCTTTCATTTAATGTTTCACAAAATATAGCAATACATATGCTTTAATAAGTTTTGGCGCATAATGTTAATGTTATGGTGCAATAGGTCTCAATTTTTATCAACCTTGCACATCCTAGAATTCCAATCTCTTCTTTTAACAATTATTTTGGTTGGATATTACAATGATTTTTCAATAAAATAATATTTTAACAGTGGAATAGCCCAAATTCATTAGACCGTCTAAAACGAAAAAATTCCTGCATACCACCTTATAAACGACAAATTATCACAAAATAACCCAATTCCCTATTGACGTCAAAATGGATCATTTCATATTAAAGAAAAATTGTTACAATTAGTTGTCATCATTTTTAACCCCCTACGTTTAAAATGCACAAGGTTTAAAAGGCCCAACGTT
>ABLG01000469.1:0-116045 GCA_000172435.1 Meloidogyne hapla
TATTATCCCACAATAAAATACCTAAAGAATCGTTTCTCATCGACTTCTAATAAGAAAATTCACGAATAAATTTATTTAATCGTTTCTTTTTTCTTCTAAAATCTTAAACTATCATACATTCTTTTATTATGCCACAATAAAATACCTAAAGAATCGTTTCTCATCGACTTCTAATAAGAAAATTCACGAATAAATTTATTTAATCGTTTCTTTTTTCTTCTAAAATCTTAAACTATCATACAATTCTTTTATTATCCCACAATAAAATAGCTAAAGAATAACGATTAGAAGTCTCATCGACTTCTAATAAGAAAATTCACGAATAAATTTATTTAATCGTTTCTTTTTTCTTCTAAAATCTTAAACTATCATACAATTCTTTTATTATGCCACAATAAAATACCTAAAGAATCGTTTCTTCTACTTCTAATAAGAAAATTCACGAATAAATTTATTTAATCGTTTCTTTTTTCTTCTAAAATCTTAAACTATCATACAATTCTTTTATTATCCCACAATAAAATATCTAAAAAACCGTTTCTCATCGACTTCTAATAAGAAAATTCACGAATAAATTTATTTAATCGTTTTTTTCTTCTTCTAAAATCTTAAACTATCATACAATTCTTTTATTATCCCACAATAAAATATCTAAAAAACCGTTTCTCATTATTTAAAAAAGTCGGGAGAAAAATTGGATGTAAACGAGTTTTGGATGTTTGACTCTAAAAAATTAAATTACCATCAGGAATAGTCGCAATAATGTAATTTTGAGTTAATGCCAAATGTGCAAGTTGACAGAGCGTTATTGTCTTTCCAGTGCCCCAATCACCCCAAAGTATGAGGCGTGGTGTGGTCTGTCCATCTTCAAATTTTTGGATGTATTTAAAAGGCCTTTAAGAATATGAAATAATATTTAAATAAAAATACAAAACCTCAAAAGTTTGTTGTCTAAACATCCAAATATATTCATTAAGTGTTGAGGTTAAAGCTTTAAAGTCTTTTGGGAGAATCAAATCAAAACAGAGAGTTTTTCCATGCTCATCAGGTACACGATAGAGACAACCCAATTCTTTGCGTCCAAATTGAGACTAAATATTAAAAGAAAAATTTTAACATTAAAAAGCAGAATAAACTAGAAACCAGATCAGTAGTTGTTGCAGTTTTGTACGTTGCAGATTGTATAAAGTTGAACACTAAAAATAGTTGAAAACTTGTTGCCCTTCTAATTAGATTAAATAACTTACTCGGCGAGATTCTTTTCTTCCCTCTGAACAGAATGCTTCCTTTCATATTGAAAAATCTATTAAGATTAAAAAATAAATTTATTTATAATAAAAAATATCACTCGAAAAGTAATCTTTAAAAAATCCAAAATAAACCTAATAAAAACCCCAATTTATAACAAATCAACAAATTGTACATTAAAAAGGAACAACTATAAATAATCTATTTATCGACATTTTCAAAAATATCTTCACCAGCAGCAATATCTAAAGCAACTTCACAACTTTCACGCACAACAGTCTATAAATTTAAAGATTCTTTTTATAATTTAACAAAAAATAAACCTCCTTATCCTTCAAAAATTCCAACAAAATCTGCTGACACTCTTCTGTACCAATAGAACCCAAAGCTTCTGCACATTCATGCCTAACCATTGCACTTTCATTAAGGGAAGATAGGCGCTCTTTTAATTCAGAAATGACAACTGGAGATTGAATTTGGCCAAGGACGTAAGCAACCTCGTGTCTAAAGAGAGCGCTGTCTTCAGAAGAAAGTCCTAAATTTATTAAAGTAAAGAATAATAAAAATAATTTACAAACCTTTAGCAATTGCCTTCGTCGCATTATCATTATTTAAGTTCCTGAGTGCAAACAGAGCTTTATATCGCTCCCAAAGTGTCTTAAAAGATTGATATATTAAAAAATATATTAAAAAATACGTTTTGTTGATTCATTAGGATGACCTCCAATTCATCAACAGTCTTGTTCTCGTCTTCCAGTGAAGGAGCGGGATCTGAAAAAAATTCAGCGATGACGAATAAAAAGTTTAAAAATCTAACCAACAGAATCATATGGGCTTTTCTGCAAAAGTCCATTACTTTTCCTCCACAAAATCATTTCAAGCGCCAATTGACAAGTTTCAGCCACTTCAATGACCTGATCATCCTTATATTTTCTCAAAACCTCTGCTACACCAAAGGTATCGTCAGGGTCCCCAATCGCAGCAAGTGCCTCTCCTGCCTCATGTCGAAACATTGGTTCTTGACTCACATCCTCGAGGACTTTGATGAGAAAAGCTAAAATTTATAATGTAAATTAAGAGAAAAGGCAGCCGAGATTCGTGGCCCCTCGGAAAATTGGTTCTAAACGTTCTTGGGGATAAAGCTGAATTTATCAAGGAGAAAATTCTCTAATAAAGCCTCCTAAAAGAAAAATCTAAAAAGAAAAACAAACGAATGGCTGATTGATTTTGCATTTGACCAAGGCAGTAAGCAAGCTCATGTTTAAGCAAAACTGATGGATCCGAGAAACATTTGCAAATAAATTCAACAGAAAGATCATCTTTAGCATTTCTAAGTAGAAAGAGTGCACGAAACCGAGCAGCAAGTGAATTACTAAATTTATCAATTAAAAACCGAGAAATATGAAAAATAAACATTTGATTGAGAAGCACCTTTCCTGCATCAACTATATGTTCATTAGAGATGGCCATTTAAAGTAAAAAACAGTGAATATGAGTCTAAAAAGATTAAAAAAAGATTATCCTTTAATCCGAGATCAGCCAATTAATAGAAATATTGTAATTTTTTAGTCTAGTTGACAGATTGACATATGTAAAACATTATGCCAAAAAGCGATAAATATCGAACTAAAAAATACAAAATAGAAGCCAAATTTTTCTACTTTTCATTTAGAGGAGGCCTCTTCACGTGCACGTGTGTTTTTCGAGATTTTTATTTTTTTCATTCGTTTTTTTATTTTTTTCATTCGTTTTTTCAATACACTCCCTTTGCGCATGCGAAAATTAAAAATAAAATTTTTAATAAAATTTTAAAAAATGACCTCATTTTTTAAACTTACAGGCTCGGCTCGAGCACTTGGCTGCAGCTGCTTGGTTGGATTTTTGGTTTTAGGGGTTTCTGGTTTCGATTTTGTTAAAAATTTTTTAAATTTACTATTTTTTCTCGTTCTAGGACCTGGTGGAATGGATGGAAAGGCCTGCTTCGGCCTGATGTGCAATGCCTGTGGTGGTGGTGGCCTCTGGTGGGGTTGTTTTTAAAATTTTTGGGGGTCTTTTTCAGGGGTGTTCTGGTGCTGCTGATGGATGGATTGGCTATGGTGCTGCTGATGGACAACTGGGACTGGTTTTTCTTTATTTTTTTAATTAAAAAAATTTTTTTTCTATTAGGTGGATGGATGAGGCCTGGCTATGGCCTGTTGTGAATGGCTGGCACAGCTGATGGGCAATTGCAGCTGGTTTTTTTTTCGTTTTTTTTTAAATTTATTCTTCTCGATTAGGTGGATGGATGAGGCCTGGCTATGGCCTGATGTGTGAACTGGCACAGCTGATGGACAACTGAGCTGGTTTATTTTTTAAAATTTTTTCTACTTTTTTCTCGATCAGGTGGATGGCCTGATGTGAATGGATGGGGCCTGGCTTTGGCCTGAAGTGAATGGATAAGGCCTGGCTTTGGCCTGAAGTGATGCTGTGTGCCTTGGTGGTGGTGGTTGTTGGTGGGGGTGTTTTTTTTAATATTAAAAAAAAATAATTAATGCGGGGAGGGAGGTTCTTTTTAGATAGGTGGCATCTCCGGCACTGGGCAGCAATGGTTGGATGGACTGTGGTGGATGGCAATGGATGGACAGCAATGGACATCAACTGGAGATGTAAGTTTCAACTTTTGATTAATAAAAAATAAAAATTTGGCTAAAAATTTGCGCGCGCGCTTTGCCCCTCACATTTTGTTTTTGTTCTTGTTGTCCTTTGTCCATTTTTCACATTTTTTAAATCGTCTAATGCTTTTTGAGTTTTCAATAGGACAGGAAAACGACTGGCAAGAAGTGGAGCAGATGTGCAATGGAAGATGGACAACAAAGATGGAGCAGAAAATGGAATGAATCAAGGTTTGTAAGTAACTGCAATGGATTAGAAACCGGTTTCCACAGGAAACCTGAAGCCAGTCAAAAATCGATACTGACTCTAGTTTCCTAATGTTCCAGAAAATTCTAATTTTTTGGCATTCTGTTTTTTTGGGATGAATTTTCATTTTAGAAAATAGTTAAGTTAGAGAAGTCATATTAAATCCTCAAAGAAAACGATAATAGAGTCTTGCTGACTGGATTTTTGTTCTGGTTCAGGATGTTCGTGATTCAGATCTTAGATTTCATTTAGTAATTTAAAATACGTTGATCTCAAAACGATGGATTCAACAACATCTCTTTGTTTTACTTTACTGATTACTGTATTTCTAACTAGTGGACAGGTTTGCTAATTAGTTTCCAAAATATTACCTTTTTTCCATCAGGAAGAAGAAACAAATACTAACCACATTTATCGTGAAGAATATGAAACTTATGAGACGCTGCAGAGACACAGTCTTCCTCATCCTCAGGTTGTAGAGTTTGCCGAAACAGAATATAGACGACCAAGTTTTTATTTGTCAGTACCGTTTCGCTCTCAAAACAAGCTTCAGGTATCTTCATCTTACTGACTTAAGTTAACTCCAATAATTTAGACAATTCCTGCTACTATATTCAGTGAACTAATTCGGCAACACATTGCTCGCAACCGGTATTCCTTTTATTTAATAGAACAGAAAGAACTAACCTCCTTTTAAGAATGAAGCTATTGAATGCCAAAAATTCTCAAAATAACAATGCTCTTCAGGTTTTGTTCATTAATTTTTGAAAACATTGCTTATCACTTTTCAGGATGTTCACCATGTAACTGGTGGGCTCTTACCGAATGAGGCAAAGAATTTTTTTTAGAGTTAAGACAAACTCCTTTCCGTCGATGGTCACCAACAAATGGGAACTATAAAGAAAAATTGCGTCAATGGAAGGCTGAGCTTAAAAGTCGGCTTCAAGGCCTGAGAATTCCAGAGCAAGTGGTTTCACCTCCGAGCATGTATGTGAATGGATTACTCTCATGTTCTCAACTTTTTCTTTTTAGTGAAGATGGTCAAACTGTAAGTGTTGCGAGAGAATCACCTTATTATGTGGTTTGTTTACATTTATTATTTTAAGTTAACTTCACATTTTCAGACGTATAATCCGCAGACCAAAATGTATCAGATATCAAATCAGCCACCTCCTATTGTATATACAGGGATAGAAAGGTTTTGATTTTATTAACAGTTTGAAGGTTTAATTTGTAAACTTAGTGAGAAGAACGATCAACTTACCCAACAAAATACTTCGGCTAGAAAAGCGTTTTTAAACAAACCTGCAACAGTTCCTAATAAAACAAGAGGTCTTCAAATTTTCTTTAAATAATTGACTATTTTTTCGTTTAGAATCTCCATTGTTGATTGTACTGCAAAAAGCCCTTCCCCTTGATAAGAATACTACAGAAGAACACAAAACTTTGGCTCATAACATTCTTAGACAACAACAGAACATTCCAGATGCAAAACAAATTCTATTTTTGGATGATTATGAAGAAAATATGGGAGATGATGATTATAAAGAAAATGATGAAAAAGGATAAATCGAGATTGTTCTATTTAGGTTTTTTTAGTTTTTTAAAATAAGATATAGCTTTTTATATACCCAGAAAGTTTCTTTCCTTTGACCTGTGAATTATTGTTTTTTATAAATCAGAAATTTTTGATAATTGTTTTTTGATTTCTCTATTTGATTTGTTAATATCATTCTTATATTTCTTTAATTTTTCTTTATGACTTTAAGCTTATTACATTCAGAAAAGTTAGACGACTGTTTTTGACATTATTTGACAATATTTTGGGATCAACAATTTACACCATGCAAGGTACTTCTCCTAGGTATTCTTGAATTAAGAATTACAGTGAGACTCTAATGACCAGTTTAATTTCTTGATTTTCGAGACGAAAAGAAAGTGGAAATAGTGTGAATATTCTTTATCAATGGCTAATGTTTATTTTAAGGATCTCTTCACAGTTAAAAACGTCGATCCAGATGGAAAGAAGTTCGATCGAGTCAGCAGGCTATTCTGTGACAGAGAATCGTTTAAAATGGTTTATTTTTTAACTTATATCCTCACATACTATTTTTTAACTTTAGGATCTCATACTTGATGTAAACACGCAGTTATACCATTGGGGATAAATGACAAGTTTCGGCTGATGCTTTGTTCTTCAATGCGTGATGATGGTCTGACAGACGAAGGAGAGTATGAGCAAAACGGTTAGGATTTCGTTTGTTGTTTAAGAGCTAATAATCGACTTGGTTGATTTTTTGGTGGTGTTAGGAGACGATTTGGATACGATCGGCTCCTCTGCGCCTCCGGTGCCGTTTAATTTATCTATTTATTTATTTACACCTCGAGGGTGTGAACGTCAAAAAAAAAACAAAACAAAACAAAAAAAATAAGGTCAAAAAAAATAATACAATTAAAAAGAATTGCCTATAAAACTTAAATAAAAACAAGTTAAAAATAAATTATAAATTAAATGTGTCATTTTATAATTGTGGAAATATCCAACTGGGCAAGAAGTTTAGAAAACATTTTAGGTGTATTTTTTCTTATTTCTATAGGAATAAGCGTATAAATTCTGGCAGTTCGAATAAAAAAAGAATTATACCGAATCATGGTTGAGCATCTTGTTGGTTGTATTTTATATTTTTCACCCCTAGTTTTAGTTTGTCTAATTAAATAGGAATTGTTATGTTTAATTGTAATTTTCCCAAAGATATGTTGGTGAAATAATTTTAAGTCTGCCTTAAGCCTACGATGTTCCAGAGATTCTACTTTAAAATATTGTAGAAGATTCTTGTATGATGGAATGTCTTGTATTTTTACCTTTGTAATTCTTTTATATGTGAATCTTAGATATCGTTTTTGGATATCTTCTAATTGTTTTATATTGTTCCTTGTTAATGAATTCCAGACTTGGGACCCAAATTCTAAGATTGATCTTACATATACATTAAATGCTTCTATAAGAATTTTAGGATCATGTGATTTGAGAGATTTAATTAATGCAAAGCAATTTCTATTAGCCCTTAAAGATATTGTTTGAATATGTTTATTAAATTTGAATTTAGAAGTGAAGAAAATGCCAAGATCCCGATTTTTATCTTCATTATTAATTTGGAATATCTTGTGATTTCCTATGAAGTAATCTATTTTAGGATTAGATTTACCTATATATAGAACTGAACATTTCTGTAGCGATATGTTTAGGCCGTTAGTATTACAATATTGGATAAATTTATTAATAAATATTTGTAAAGAGGAATAGTTAGAATTTGTCTTGGATAGAATTTGATAGGCCTTTACATCATCAGCAAATAATTTAATTTTTATATTAGGAGTGTCACATAATTTAGGCATATCTGAGATGTAAATATTAAACAGTAGTGGACCCAGTATTGATCCCTGAGGGACTCCACTGGTAATAGAAAATTGTTTGGAAAATTCATTTCCAATTTTTACAACAGATTTTCTATTATATAGATAATTAGATATCCATTTTAGAAGTGAGGATTCAATTCCTATTAATTTTAATTTAATTAGAAGACGTTCATGAGATATAGAATCAAAGGCTTTCGCCAAATCAAAATAAACTATGTTGATTATATTTTTATTATCTAATGCGAATGATATGTCATCTTGAAATTCGATTAATTGTGTAGTGACAGATTTGTTTGGTCTGAATCCGTGCTGACAATCTGGTAATATACCATTTTGTTCAGCATAGATAGACATATGTTTTGCAATAATTTGTTCAATTACCTTTGTTATAGAACACAATAGTGAGACGGGGCGAAATTCATCTACTTTGGGTGTTTTTGATGTTTGTCGGTATGGGTATAATTATACTTTGTTTCCATGTTTCTGGGAGAGTTGAAGTCATTAATGAGTTAGAGAAAATATAATAAAGGGGATAATACAGACTTTTTGCACATTTCTTAAGGAATATACAAGGTATAGAGTCATATGAAGTATTATTTTTTTCAGGTAACTTAGAAAGAAGATCAAAAATTTGATGTTCAGTTATAATGACTGATTTGACATGAAAGCTCGGTTGTTTTAGAACTTAGGTCTGAGTTATCTAAGCAATTAATATTAAAGACTGAACTAAATTTGGTGCTTAGCATTTGTGCTATTCTATTATCAGAATATACTAAATGCTTATTTCCATCTAAAATTGAGGTTATTTTTCTGTGCTTCGTTTTAAGAAATGAAGATATATATGAGAATTTCTGACTTATTGTTTGAGTTTTATGTTTTTCCCTATTCTTTAAAAACTTTTTTGTTTCAAAATCTATCTTTTAAGATACATATGAGATTTTTCGTGTTAATTCTGGGGTAGATTTTTGTTGCCAAAGAGTTTTTAGATATAAGGTCATTTATTGTATATGTACTGGTTTTTCAAGATTATTACATTTAATTTTTGATTCTGGAATATATATATATATATAGCGTCATAAATAATAGATTGAAAAATAGAATATAGATGATTTATATCTAAGCATTGTGAGAATACTAAATTCCAATTTATTGATGAAAAAATAAGCATTAATTAGTGTGTAGTTTGCTTTACGAAAATTTGGAAATTTATATATATTATCATTGAAATTACTAGTTAAAGATATTTCAAAATCTATTGTATTGTGATCTGAGTTACCTATAGGAGGATTGATTGTTATATTTCTTATTAGATTTTCTTCGTTACAAAGTACTAAATCAAGAATGTTTTCCCCCCTAGTGGGTTTATTAATATTTTGTTTTAGCTCAAAACTTTGTAGGTATTCTAAAAATAATGTTTCCTTATTATTTTTCGTTAGTGTACTATAATTTTCCCATTTGATGTTGGGCATGTTAAAATCACCTAATACAATGAATGGAAAGGAAACTGCAGAAATTTCGTACAAAATTTCTAACATAGATTTGAATTCCTTAATAGTTTCTTTAGTGTTAGGTCTATAAACCAATATAATACGAATTTTTTCTGATGGAGTAATTAAGTCTATACAAGAAATGTCTGAGGAGTTGTGAACTATTTCATTTTTAATAAAAGGTATAGTATTGGATACAAATAAACAAGTTCCCCCACCCCGACCATTGACCCTATCAGTTCTAATAATATTATATTGGGTTCCATGTAATAAAAGATTATCATCAACAATATCAGTCAACCATGATTCAGTAACCCCTATTATTTTATAACGGTTTTCTAGTAAAATAAAGTGTAAATGTGACAGTTTGTTTTTTAGACTTCTCGCATTAAAATATAAGAAATTTATTTTATTTAATCTATTAAATCTATTAAAACAACCATTGTACTTTAAATGTTTGGAAAGTTTTATTTGTCCTAAAGTTTTTGCATGTCAATGGTTGTTTTGATTTAATTTAGTCCTAACATTTGGTATTTCATTACGTAATACTACCATATCAGCATAAACCACGTAGTCATGATCCTTCCCTTCCTTCTTTGCCTGTTCACGTGCCAAGGAGCATTGAGTTTGTAAACGCTTTCGACTTGCAAGTTGTTCAGGTGTAAGAGATGGACGTAGACGAACATTTTAAAAAAGCAATTGAGATTTGAGCTTTGATTTGTTGTAGAGGAATTGTCGCGCCGCATGCCTATTTGAAAATTCAATTTTTAGAAGTTTTGGTAACGTACTAGTTTTGGAATGCTTCGGTCCAATTCGATAAACAGCAACAGGCAATTGCTCAACTTCGCAAATATCCAACATGTCACATACAGTGCTAAGATCCGCACGTGCACGTTCTGTAGGTTTTCCTTCTTTAGCCTCTGGAAGTCTTTCAGCAACAACAGTACATTGTCGTTTGTACTCGTCGTACGTGTCGTTGTTGTCAGAATTTTTATGAGAATTGTCAGAAAGAAGCTCAGAAGCAAGCTTCAAAATACCCGACATTTGTTTAATTAGAATTTGTGCCCATGGTGGAACTGATGGATCCATTGCTGGAATAGAAAGTTCTTGAATGTCGTTAATAAGTCGCTGCCTTTTTTCAAAATTAGACATTGGGTCAGAAGAAGAAAGACTAGAATAACTTGTAGTCATTGGCTGTTGTCTTTTAGGCATAAAATAATAAATAAAGAGAATAAATCGATTGCAGAATTAAATCGATTAATCTTAAACTTGGGTAACCTTCTTCTATAGTCAAGCCTATTATCAATTTTAATTGATAATAGATCTTAACCCGAAGTTATTGTAGCCGGATCTCAGATTTTCATTTTAACGAGTTTTCCCATTGAAGAGGTCTTACTGGACCCTAAACTTAATGATTATCCCCAGAATTGGAATCGTTGTCAAATAAATATGAAATTCCTCTCGACTTCTTTCCATAAATGGAAGTCGAATGACTTCCTTCAAATCCATTTAAGCTCAGCAACATCCTTCCAAATTGTCTTCATTCACATCTTTTAATTTTTCCTATTTTAAGATAGAAAATGTGCCTCGTGTTCGCATGTTTGAATATGTGATGTATGGGAAAATCTACAGGATTGAAGGTGATGAGCACAATTCAGAAACTAGTCGTTTGGCAGCTTATGTTTCTTTTGGAGGACTTTTGATGAGAATTCAAGGAGAAGCTAATAACCTTAACGGTTTTGAGGCGGATAAGAATATTTATCTGCTGATTAAGAAAGTTCCAAATTGATTTAATTTTTTGAAATAAATTATTTTTATTTTTTTCAATAACTTTTTTAATTTTGGTTTAATACCTATTTTTATTTAATGAATTCATGAATGACTGATTTTTAAAAACTTTGGAGTAATGTCTTCTGTATTGCTTGACGTGTCCTATGTAAGCAAGACGAGACACGTGACAAGTCTTTTAATCTTATTATTTTCAGATTGAGACTATAGAGAAGTTACTTAAAGAAATGAGCAAAGGTGTTTGTAGCAAGAATTTATTGGCGGAGTGTCCTGAGTTGGAAGCAAAACTTACCGAAAATGAGAAGCTTAAATATAGATTAAATATTATAAAACGAGTTTGTTTTTTAATATAATGTATTTTTATACGAACTTTTAAGTCGGCTGAACAGACTGATGGATTAGAGGCTAAGAAACCAACGCCTCAGAAGATTGCAAAGGGGCCAGCTAAACATTTTGAAGTTGAAGATTATGGCGATTCTATTATTGAGAAGCTCAACAATCTATTTTCTAATGTTATTAAAAAGGTTTGAAGGAGATTTTGGCTATCGAAAGCTTTAATTTTTCTTTTTTCAAGTCCTTCCCAAGTTGGTCACAACAAGTAAACATTAAAGAAACCTTCAACCCAAAGTATGGCGATTATCAATTTGATGCGTGTTTTCAAATTTCTCGTCATTTAATTACTGAAAAGAAGGCAAGAGCTTCACCAAAAGATATTGCAACTGAGATTATTATTAATTTGGAGAAGAATTTATTGGCGGAGTGTCCTGAGTTGGAAGCAAAACTTACCGAAAATGACATGCTTAAATATAGATTAAATATTCTAAAACGAGTTTGTTTTTTAATATAATGTATTTTTAATGTGAATTTTTCAAGTTTTTTTCATCATTTTCTTTATAATCATCATCTCCCATATTTTCTTCATAATCATCCAAAAATAGAATTTGTTTTGCATCTGGAATGTTCTGTTGTTGTCTAAGAATGTTATGAGCCAAAGTTTTGTGTTCTTCTGTAGTATTCTTATCAAGGGGAAGGGCTTTTTGCAGTACAATCAACTGGAGATTCTAAATGAAAGAATCTCCATTTTTGAATTTTACAAGGCTTGTGCTAAGGTTCTTATTTTGCCTTGTTTGAAAATAATAAATCTTTAGGGTATTTCAATCCCAAAAATTTCTAAGAAGAATGTTAGAGGCTAAGAAACCAACGCCTCAGAAGATTTCAAAAGGGCCAGCTAAACATTTTGAAGTTGAAGATTATGGCGATTCTATTATTGGGAAGATCAACAATCTCTTTTCTAATGTTATTAAAAAGGTTTGAAGGATATTCGGACTATCTAATTTTTAATTTTATTTTTTCAAGTCCTTCCCAAGTTGGTCACAGCCAGTAAACATTAAAGAAACCTTCAATCCAAAGTATGGCGATTATCAATTTGATGCTTGTTTTCAAATTTCTCGTCATTTAATTACTGAAAAGAAGTCAAGAGCTTCACCAAAGGATATTGCAACAGAGATTATTATTAATTTGGAGAAGATTCCTTTAGTTGAAAAGGTTAAATATATTTCTTTAAAAAAATGAACCCATTTTAAGTATGACAACGGTAATGGCTATATAAACATTTTTTTGAACACAAAATATTTGGGAAGGAGAGTGGCTGAGGCTTGTGCTAAGGTTCTTATCATGTCTTGTTTGAAAAATAATAAATCTTTAGGGTATTTCAATACCAAAAATTTCTAAGAAGAATGTTGTGGTTGATTATTCTTCCCCAAATATTGCCAAACAAATGCATGTTGGTCATCTTTGTTCGACAATAATTGGAGATTCACTATCTCGTTTACTTGAATTTATTGGATTTTCGGTTTATTTTTTCTACATTTTTTGATTTTTAAAATTTTTTTACACTATTTTTTTGGTCAAACTTTAAGTGTTGCGAGAGAAACATGTGGTTTGTTTACAATTTTTAAATTAACTTCACATTTTCAGACATACAATACACGGACCAAGATGTATCAAATATTAAATCAGCCACCTCCTTATAGAAAGGTTTTGATTTTATTAATTAGTTTAAAGGTTTTTTTAATTTAGTGAGAAGAACGATCAACTTACTCAACAAAATACTTCGGATAGAGAAGAGTTGTTAAACAAACCTGCAACAGTTCCTAATAAAACAAGAGGTCTTCAAATTTTCTTTAAATAATTGACTATTTTTTCGTTTAGAATCTCCATTGTTGATTGTACTGCAAAAAGCCCTTCCCCTTGCTAAAAATACTACAGAAGAACACAAAACTTTGGCTCATAACATTCTTAGACAACAACAGAACATTCCAGATGCAAAACAAATTCTATTTTTGGATGATTATGAAGAAAATATGGGAGATGATGATTATAAAGAAAATGATGAAAAAAACTTGAAAAATTCACATTAAAAATACATTATATTAAAAAACAAACTCGTTTTAGAATATTTAATCTATATTTAAGCATGTCATTTTCGGTAAGTTTTGCTTCCAACTCAGGACACTCCGCCAATAAATTCTCCAAATTAATAATAATCTCAGTTGCAATATCTTTTGGTGAAGCTCTTGCCTTCTTTTCAGTAATTAAATGACGAGAAATTTGAAAACACGCATCAAATTGATAATCGCCATACTTTGGGTTGAAGGTTTCTTTAATGTTTACTTGTTGTGACCAACTTGGGAAGGACTTGAAAAAAGAAAAATTAAAGCTTTCGATAGCCAAAATCTCCTTCAAACCTTTTTAATAACATTAGAAAATAGATTGTTGAGCTTCTCAATGATAGAATCGCCATAATCTTCAACTTCAAAATGTTTAGCTGGCCCCTTTGCAATCTTCTGAGGCCCCTTTGCAATCTTCCCTTTGCAATTCCCCTTTGCAATCTTTCTTTATGCTGATGACTTGAAAGTCTTTGCAACTCATGACTCTCCCTCAGTACAACCATTACTTCAAACTGCTATAAATAACATATCTGAATGGAGTAATAATTGGTCACTTCCCATCTCCCTTAAAAAGACTACAACTATCAGAATTGGGTCCAAAACTAACATTCCAGTGTATTATCTCCAAAATGACCCTATTCAGCGCTCAAACTCAGTCAAGGACCTTGGCATAATAATTGATGACATGCTATCATTTAGGGAACATGTTTTCTCAAATAATCAAAACAGCCTATCTTCACGCCTTTCATCTCTTACATAACCTTAATTCATCTAACCCTAAGATTTGGGCTAACCTCTTTAAAATATATGTATTACCCCATCTTGAATATGCCTCCCAAATTTGGAATCCTCATCAAAAAACGTTAATTAATAAAATTGAAAAAGTCCAAAAATTTTTTACTAGAATTGCTCTTTTTAAATGTAACCTATTTTCAAAACATTCAAGGATAGCTTATGAAAGGAGACTTCAAATTTTTAATTTACAACCACTATCCATTAGAAGAAAAATCATTGACTTAGTTACACTGTTTAAAATTTGTAACGAATTTAGTTATCTTAACTATAGACTATTTATTACATTTAACCAAAGACCATCTAGGAAACATAAATTCCAAATTATTATTTCTCATAAAAATAAATAAAACACATAATTCATTTTTTAACAGAACCATTCAGGACTGGAACTTTCTACCGTCAGATGCTTTTGAAAATAAAAATCCAACAAAATTTAAACTTTGGCTCATTAAATTTTTCCAGAATGACTTATAATTACTTAAATTATTTATTTTTTAAATTTTTTATTTGCTCAGACTCAAATGACAATTTATTTTTCTTTAATTTTTCTTGTGGCAATTAAAACACATTCATTGTTCACTAAAATAATTCTTATTATCAATCTATTAAATTTCCTTTTCAGATATACTTAATTGCCACAAATTAAGAAAAAAACAAAAAAATATATTTTATAATCATGGCTGGAAAACGTACTAGGCATGATGCTGGCTTTCCTTCACCAGCTTCTTCTGACTTAATTGTATTTATTTTAAATTATTCGTGATCCCTCACAATTCATTTTTTTTTTTAATTGCCACCATGTGTTGCATTTAATTGTTTGCAATCTGTTGGCTGGAATAAATTATTATAATAAAACAAATTCTATTTTTGGATGATTATGAAGAAAATATGGGAGATGATGATTATAAAGAAAATGATGAAAAAGGATAAATCGAGATTGTTCTATTTAGGTTTTTTAGTTTTTTTAATAAGATATAGCTTTTATATACCCATAAATGTTTATTTCCTTTGGCCTGTTTTTATAAATCGTAAACTTAACAATTGTTTTTGATACACGTTTATCTGATTTGTTGATATCATTTTGATATTTCTTTAACTTTTTCTTATGACTTAACATATTTAAATATTATTTAGCATATATTTTGGAAACAAATTTCTACATCGATGGAAGGCACTTCTCCTAGGTATTTTTTAAGTTGATTTTTCAATAAGGGCTTGATAAATGTAACCGATCCACAGCTAGAGGTTTTGTATTTTTTAAATATCTTTTACAGCGCTTCTGAAGCTGAAAATAAAATTGTTTTACGAATCAGAATGGGTCAGGAATTGCCTAGCGAAGTGTTGACTATAAAGAACTTTATGAACACAGCTAGATTATTCAAAATCAAAATTTCACATGGCATGTAAGTATTTCAATTGATTTTTAGGGAATATTTTTTGGATTATAATTAATGGTTTTTATTTTGAGAAACGATTTCGTGGAAGTAGAACCAAACATGGGAATAGTTGGCAAACAAAGTGAGCGGCAAGTTACTTTTAAATTGAAAACTGTTGAGAGTCTTCAAAAGAACTTAAAGCCAAGTATAATTTTAATAAATCCTAAAAAAATAAAAAAATCTTTTAGACGTATATTTGCACATGAAGGATACTACCGATATGGAGAAGACTGCGAAAGAACAATGGGAGGTTTTAAAAGCAAGTAAGGATCCAGCCGACACGATAGCAGCCAAAATTTTTACGTTAATTTTTGTATTTGATGAAGAAGGAACAGGCTCTACAAATTAAAATAAAATTAAAAACAAAAATATTTATAAATGTTCTTTTTTATCATAAATTTGGCACTTATTCTTGTTTTTTAATCGATTTGTTACTATTAACTTGATATTTATTGCAAATTATTTTCACATTTCTATCTTAAAAAGTTTTCTAATTAGATTGGAGAATAGATTGTTATATTGATGGAAGGCACTTCTCCTAGGTATTTTTGAATGAAGATTTATGTATTAACTTTTTATCCTTTAGTAAAATGGATGAATCTGGCAATAAAAGTTCCACTTCTGGAGTTGAGACGGCCCAGGAATTTGATCCTGATTTGACTTTGGCTCAACAAATTGCTGAGAATGAGAGGCAAATGTTTGAGCGGTCTCAGCAAATGATTCAGGAAATTGAGGACGAGGTTTTAATTTTACATTGTTTTTAAGAAAAGCGATTTATTTTGATCGTTTTAAAGGTTCGTAAGACTCAACCGCTTGTCTCTGACAAACAAGAAATTATAAGTTTGGTTGCTGAGTTTGATGCTGATGACAGTCCACAATACTTTAAGAAAGCAACGGTTCGTTCCTTATTTATTTTCTATTTTGAAACGTTAAATCTTAAGGAGCTCGCTGAAGTCTATTCACATATACGTCGCATTCGTGGTGATGGCAACTGCTTCTACAGGGCTGTGCTCACTGCTCTTTTAGAGCGCTGTTTTGACCATAATGACGAATTGAATCGGTTTGATTTTTTATTGATTTTCTTTTAGTAATAATATGAAATTTAGACTCAACCAACTTGTCAAAGAATGGCACCAACGCTTATTAAATCTTGGTTGTTTTGCTGAATTAACTACTGAAGACTTTTGCATAGCTGTATTTTTTAAACTTTTCTTCGTTTTAAATAAAAATATTTTAAGATGGAACAATTGATGACTTCAATGCTCGACGGAACAATGCAGCCACAAATTTTGATGGATGACCTTAATCAAGATGGCGTTGCTAATTATTATGTGGCATTTAGTCGGCTCATTTGTTCTGGTTATTTGCGTGAGAATGAGGCTAATTATTCAGGATTTGTTGAAGGCAACCGAACGCTTGACCAATTTTGCCGTGAAGAGGTTTGTTGATTTTATTTTAAATAATATAGGGTTTCTCTGATTTTTCTTCTATTTCGTTTTCTGGCCAAGAATTACCTCCATTAAACACTAAAGAATTTCTAAGTACATATATTTTGATTATTTAAAGGTTGAACCAATGTGGAAAGACTGTGATCATCTTTGCATAATTGCTCTTGTAAACGCGTTCGGTGGGTTTAAAAATTTTTCTAAAAAGATTATTGGGTTATTGAAAAAAATTCAAAACCTCTCGCTTTAAGGGGTTTCAATACGTATTGAATATATGGATAGAAGTCAAGCGCCAAGTGGCGGTTGGCGTCATGATTTTATTGTTGATGGAAATGAGGATCCAAAATTGTTTTTCCTCTATCGTCCGGGACATTATGATATTCTTTATCTTCGAGACTCGACAACTTCTGCTGTTGCATAGGGCTAGATTATATTTATTTTTAAGGGGAAATTGGGCACATTTCTATTTTAAGATTTTTATTCGTGCATGCCCTGGTTCTCATTATTTTTCAAATTATTTTTAAGAGAAGACTTTTATGTTGCTAGTTTATTTTCTCTAATTTGTTTTTGTCTTTGACGGTTTTATATATTCGTTGTTCACATTCTCGGTTTGTTCTTTAAGATAAAAGATAGATAAGTCTAGTATAATTTAGGTTTATGATTAAGCAAATAAAAAAGCAAATTTATTTTTTAAAATTAAATTGAAAGAGCAAATGGCTATATATTGCATGTATTTTTTCTATTCACTGAGCATAAGATTTTGAAAAAATGCGGCGATTAATTATAGGCTCTAAATAAGGTTATAAAATAGTTTAGAATCATTTGATTGCATTTTTAAATAATAGGCATTGAAAGAGAATAAAGCCGGGATTAAGTAAAAAAATAGAAAATAAAGCGCAACGTTGGGTGATAAGATTGACTAAAAATAGATGTCTAGAATTTTTTAAATCTTTGATAGAGGCAATATTTGTATATTTTGTAAATCTGTTTTTAAGGCACATCTTTTGAGAAGGGAAAGAGGGGTGGGGATTAATTGTAGTTCAAGATCCTTCTTCATTAACATCACCATTTTGTTGTTCTTGAATAGCTGAGGTAATAAGTGTGGCACAATCTGCATCAACCTTTAAAAGGGAATAGTTTATAGATTAGTTTGTTAGATTTTTATTTTTTACCCGCATAGGTCTAAAGCGTTTCCTTCTTGAACATGATGATTCATTTACAATATTGTTGTTGTCCTCTTTGACTTTTTCTTGTTTTAATTTTGCATTAGTCGAAGCAGCTGCTTTACTTCTTGCTTTTGCTCTTGTTTCAATTGGTTGCTAAAAAGATTTTGGGGTGTAAATGGGATTTTAGCGTTTTATTCTTAGCTTTTTATTTTTATTCTAGTCCAAGAATTTAATATCTTTTCACTAACCAAAGAGGAAGTTGCAGCATTGTTTCTGCGGTTTACCATGCTTGGTGTTGAACCATTATTCGAAGAAATATTTCCATTAGTAGCACATGAAGTTGCAATAATCGGTGGGGTAACTTTTGGGACACGGTGTTCATTACGGCGCATAAATCGCGAAACCCAGCCCTTAAAAACTTATTTTTAAAAAATTCTTTAAAAAATCGTTACCATTGTAATCTTCATCTCACTAATTTCAATATTTAATTCTTTAGTAATTTCTTCCCATAGAGAATTTACTTGATCAGCAATTCCATACCAAGTAGTGCAACGTTTATCTTTTGAATTGAGCATTTTAACCTAAAGAAAAAATTTTTAAAAAATTCTAAGACTTTTCTATTGTTTGAAATATTCTTTCAATAATTCTAAATCAAAAACTAAATTTTTCTAACCAATTCATCGTCAATCCTTGTAAGAATTTCAGGCTGATTTTTTTCAAAATGTTGAGTACATCCAGCAGTTGTTTCAGCTTGTTTTCTAATTTTTTCTTCATTTTTACGCCATTCTCTAATTGAAGATTCTGCTACATTAAATTCTCTTCCAGCGGCTCTATTTCCAATACATTTTGCATAATCAATTATATCTGTCTTTTCTGAATTTTTTTTTTAATTTTTTAATCAAAGTTTTAATTATTTTTACCTTCAGCCGCATATAATTTTAATTTTCTTCCTTTATGAACAATTGAATTAGAATCAGGTGAACTTATTCGACTAGCAGAAGGAGGGGAACTACTTGAAGATTGTTGTTCTGGTAATTGTTGATTAATTTGTTGTTTAATTTCAACTTCTTGTAAAATTTGTTGTTTTGTTGGTGGTGCTCCTTCAACACCAACAGTTTTTGATCTTTTTCTTTTCCTATTTTTATTTGAACAACCATTTTCTACTAAATTTTGTTGTTGTTGTTGTTGTCCTTTTGAAGATATAATATTCGTATTATTATTGTTTGATATTTCAATTGTTGAAGGTCTTATTTGTTGTTGAGAAATTGGTGAAATACAAGGCATTGTTGGTGGAATAGAAACAGAAGCCATAAGTGCAGGAAATATTGGAAATGCAGCTGAAATGATTTTTGCCTTTTTTAGAAAATATATTTTCTTCAGAAACTTACCAAGAGCTTGTTGAGATTGTAGATTTAATTGCTGTTGCTGATGTTGTTGTTGTGCTTTTTCTAATGCATTTGTACATAATTGAGAGAAAACTGTAGCTGATGCTCTAGCCATTAATTCAGCAAATGTGTGTAGAGCAGCCATACTAGCTTATTAAATTTTCTGAAATATATTTTAAGTTTATTGACAGTCTTAAGATTTATTGACAGTCTAATACTTTTCAATGCATAATATATTTTAAAGAATGCGCAAAAGCTTTTCCTTATTTCTTTTCTCGTCCCATTTTTATTCTTTTTTTTTATATTTAAAGCCACATTATCGGGAGAGATAGGGTAAGGGCGCAACCGTTGATGATAACAAAAGCATAAAAAATGTGAAAAGCAAAGGTGTAAATGAATAGATATGGGGAGAAGGAAAAGCAAGAAAAATGGAACGGCGTTTTGCTTTTAGAATTGTGCTTTTTTTTAAAAAAAAAACCGCGTGAATGCGCCTAATATGTTGAGATTGAAGCGCGGAGATGGGACTGGGCAAAACGTTGATTCAGCAGCTTGGAAAGGGGCGAGAGCGCAAGCAATGAGTAGGGGTTTAACGGGAATGTGTGAAGAGAATATGCGTGGATTGCTAAAAGGTTGGTGGTTATTGAGGGGAAAAAGAATACAGTCAAACACAAACAGCCCCCATTCTTCCCAACACCTCTAAACCGCCGTTCTCCTGTCCATATCATCATCATCTAAAAATGCGTGAATCTCTAGGATGACTGACTAAAATTTTTTTAGAACAATCACAAAAACCAAAAAAAGGCAGCGCGGTTGAAGAGAAAAAAAGAGGTGTAAAGCCATAAAAGCTGCGCAAAGTCTAGTAAACTAGGAATGAATGTGAAGAGATAAAGCAAATAAAACGACTGGAAGCAATAAAAAAATACTTAAAAATGTAAAAAGGATTTGACCCTTTTAAAGTATCTTTTGGCCATTCAAGGCACTCCTATTAAAAAAAAGCGCGAATAAACCGTTAAGAGTTTATGAATCAGACGAGAAGGATGAAAAGGGAAACAAAAAATGGGACGCGCGCATATAAAAAATGGCGCAAATAAATAAATAAAATCTCACATTAAAATAAAAAGATATTTAATATTTATAAACAATTGTGGCTATTTTGTTGGGGAAAGTAGAGGGGAGGAGTCAGGAAATTGGAGAGATATAAGTTTAAAGAGAAGATCCGATAGGAAAGTGAAGTTAATATATAGAAGAGTTGATTAGAAGAAGTGGTTAAAAAGAAGGGGGATTTTTATTAGATTTATGGGGTTTTTATTAGAAGATTAATATTTATATTTCAATTGGTGGAAAGAAAAGAGTAATAATAAAAAATAAAAGAAGTGAGGAGACTGTGCTTCTCGAATTGCTGCTGTTTGACTGTGGGAGAATAAAAAAAAATTGGTGCGCGACTGCGCGAGTCAACAAACAACCACTTATTTAATATTTACAGTAATATCCACCTCGCATTTGAGGTAGATTTATTTAATATTCTCCTCCCATCAAATATTCTTTTTTCTTAATTTTGGAAAATATAAATCAGATTTTTTGGGGAAATTTACTTTCTAAAAATCCATGCATTTCTCTTGTCTCTTGCTTTGTTTTTGTTTTCATGAGGAGCGCAAAATATTTTAGTTTGCCAAACAAATCAATGCTTTTAAGCTAAAAATGCGCGGAATATTAAATGAAGAAAGGGAAAAGAAGAATAAAAGCTCGTGGGAAAGGCCAACGGCAAAATAACAGCGCGAGATATGGGCCTACTCCGGCTGCCGAAAAAGCCTCCCCGCCAATATTTTGGGGCTCACATCGATTTGGCAATGAAATAGAAATGCGCCAAAGGCATAAACGCGCGAGAAGAACAAAATGACGAGTGGGCCATCATCATAGCTATATACCGACCAAGTAAGTGCCAACCAGCGCCGCGCAATGTTTTGTTTTGTGCCTCCAAAAAGAAATTGAGAATATTTTATAGACAAAAGACGAAGTAAAAATAGGGCCAATGTGAAAAAAATAAAAACAAAATTGGGAAGAAAACATTGGAAGAATAAAGCTGTTGGTGTTGTTGTATTGGTACGTCCGTCATCATCGTCAACTCTCGGTTTGCTCCTTTCAATCCTTTCCATCAAACGTTTTAGGGCATTGACGCACAGAAAAAATAGAGGGGGTGAAAGGGGAGCAACGCAGCAACGCGACCTCTTCACACAAAAGCGCAGTCATTGTCCGTCTTTTTTTGAGCCATTTGCTACCAACCAAACTTTTTTTCCGTTTTTCTTTCCTGCGGCGTGTGTGGGGCGCGAGACCAATATTTTTGGGGACTGAAAATGGTTGAAAGATGGGGAAGGTGGTGGCCAAGGAGACGATTGCCGAAAATAAGGAGGAGGACAAATTCTCGGCTGCTGGCGTAGTTTTTTTGTTAGCTGTTGGCGCAATGTGGGGAGGGGGCTGGGGAATGGAGGAATTGTTTGGTGGATGAAAAGCTTTGTGCCCTTCTTTTGCTTCTTTTTTGCTTCTTCCCTTCTGCGCACGAAACTAAAAGAAATATAGGAGCTTAAGGAAAATGAGGGCCATTGGGCTTAAGAATAAAAAAAAAGGACGGCGCAGTAGTTTTGTCGGCCAAGGAATGCCCAAGGGGATTGCCAAAAAAACTTATTGGTTGCTTGGCCCTTTTGAAAAGACTCCTTCTGGTGCGCAGCACAAACGAGTGCTTACGGACGTAAATATAAAAAAGATATTGAGGTCCTTGAAAGAAAAAATGGGCCAAAAAACCTCCAAATTCTTTAATACTAGATAGGCAAAGTCCTTTGGTCTCCTCAAACATCTGCGTCAGCCGCCCGGAAAAGAAGGTTTTATGTAAAATTGAAAAGAAATAAAAATATTAAAAAGAGAGGGGAATATATGGCATTTTTCTACTTGTTGCGCGCAAGAAAGCCACAAAAATATTGTTTTCTTGACATTGCCAATTGTAAATACTTTGCCTCGCGGCAAGCCGGAAGCATTTGCGCTAACACCCGTCTCCAACATACATTTTTCTTTTTTATACATTTTTATTTGTTGGTTTTGGATTGGAAAAAATAAAGAAAATTGGCACAGTGAGTGTTGGTGGGTGTTGTTGTAGTTGTTTGGTTGGTAAAAATCCTGGCGCAAGCTTAGTCTATTCTTTTTTTGCTTTTCCGTGAAGAATAAAAGAAAAAAGTAGGGCCAAGAAGTAGAATAAGGAAAATGTTTTTTAAAAAAGAATAGGAAAAAGTTTTGTATATTTATGTATTTTGGCACAAAAGGCTGAAAAAGCTGCATTTTAAATTGACAAAAAGTTTGGTTTAGTAGCGCAATTTTCTCCAAACAAAGGATTTAAAATAATAAAAGAATGTGAAAAAGTTTTTTTAGGAAATATAAAGAGTTTTGGGATAAACAGCCAAGAGTGATGTTAAAAGTAATGCAGTCGCGCGCGCGATTATTATTAAAGAATATGCAAAGTATATCAGATTTTATTTAAATTTTGGGGTGAATTTGTTGGGGAAATATTATTATTTTATGTTGATTGAATTGTCAGAAAGGGGGAAAATATTTATTAAAAATGTTGTGTTGGTTGTACTTTTTGCACCGCCCTGATTTTCTTTTTTTTTCTTTGCTCAGAATCATTACATTTTTTCATAAAACTGTACCTCTCCTTCTCTTACTCTTATTTTCTTCCGCAGTTCTTATCAGGCAACATATTAAATACTAAATGCGCAATGCGCGCCCCAAAAAAGTATTATTCACATGCTCCTAATCATCATATTTTTCTCTTTCAAATATTTTATCAACATTTTGCTATCCTGCTCAAAAATTCTATAAACCCTGTCAAATGGTTTCCCGATTTTCTATGTTATACTAATACTTTCATAATTTCATCATTCTTCCCTATTTTGTGTGTGTTATCTGAATGAAGAGCAAAAATAAAAGAAAAATTAAGGAATAAAAGTAAATAAAAAAGAAATGAAACGCGCAAATAAACATGGAGAACGCCAATCAAATATTAAGAAATTGGGAGAAAAATAAGGCGGAGAGAACCAATGATCATTAGCTGTAGGGAAATAAGAGAGCAATTTAAAAAATAATCTCAACTTTTTTTAATCAACCTTTTAATCATTTGCGCGCTCATTTTTATTAAAAGTTCTGTTCACTTGGATAATCATATAAAAAAATCTCTGGCCATTTTCTAAAGCTTTTTCTCGTTTTTCTCATACATAATTGTCGGCGTGTTTTCAACACCTTTTTTACAAAAATTCCTTTCTTGCCGCTGCGCCATCAACAACCACATTTTTTTCTTCCTTATCTTCAGCTTCATCTCGCGTCGGCTGGACCAGCCTCTGAGTTTGTGGCCACTGCCAGTTGAAAAAAGAATTTTTCATTCATTCTTATAAAGTAAAATAGTTTTGTTAGCCACCGCTGATCAAAAATGGCCTAGCACTTCACTCAATTTTTTTGCGATTCATTTATTGTACCGCGCAAAGCTACAGCGGCGATTTTTTGTTTTATTTACGATAAAAGAATGCTAAAATGGAAAAAAATAAAAATTCCGTCTCCGCGCGGCTGGCCATGAATAATCATCGATTGTCGATGACTATGAGATGTGTTTGAATATTTTTTCATTCAATCGAGATGGTTTGGTCAACGCAAAATTCGTTCTTTTAAATTGATATAGGAAGGAATATAATCCTAAAAGTATAATTGAGGTTATCGCTTGCGGCCGTTGGTTAGTCGAGATCGGAGCCAATCTGTTGAGGGTGCATACAATTTAAGAAAGAGGGCAATGAGCAAAACTGAAATTGCCAGCCATTCGTTCAACTGCCATTTTTCTTTTTCACTTATCTTCATCTTTCAATTTATCCTCCAAACTTAAAATCCTCCATATCGTCTCTTATATTTATTCCTACTGATGGCAGCAACAGACGCGCCTTGTCCCATTTTTTCTTCTTTTTTAACCCTTTTCTTCATGTCGCTGCTCCCGCTTGAGTCCATTGAAAGAATCGTCCACCGCCCGCGCATTATTCTTCTTTTCTATGGCCGAAACATTTGTCGCTCTTCGGGATGACGAAGCGACGATCAAAACCGACCAACATAAAAACCATCAAAACTTTGTCTCTTACTATTGGTTCCGAGACTTAAAATATAGGCAATCATCTCGTCTTTTTCTCCTCTATGCGCACATATATTGAGAGGCTAAAATGCTTAAAGTCAGAACAGTTGGCGTTTAGTGATGCTATTTATTTATTTCTAAACCTTTTGGTGTAAAGCGCGGATAGTAAAGTTTTTTTTAGCAAAAAGGATTGACGATGCTCTCAACTGATTAATGCCCATCAGGCGTTTTACTCTATTTTTAGTTTAACCGCGAATGTAAAACCAATCAAGGGGCCAATCTCTGGATAAAGTTGTAGTAAAGTGAAAGGACAAAATAGAAATAAATATAAGTTGGGAGTGAATTTTTTTAGGTTTTCGATAGTTTAATAGTTTTAAAATAATGAGCAATTTTACACAGAAAGTATTGTAATATTAATGGATAGAAAAGTTTAAATTTTTAAAGATCTTAAATTTGACAAGCAGGGAAGTGAAGTGGAATTTTGTCAATAAAAAAAAATTTTTTTTATTTTTTTATATAAAAAAAATTCTAGGCTGTTTTACAGAAATTTTATTCCAAATATATTTTAGTCTACATATTCCAAAATTAATTTAAAATTAGGAAAAAACTGCCAAACTTATAAATAAATTAATAAACCTTTTTTAGATATATAAATTTTGTCTAATCTTTATTGAATCATCCGTTCGCAATCGCTTCAGATTTAAGTATGTTTCCATTGCGGTGCGCGTTTATCCATAAATGCAGTCATTCCCTCTTTTCGGTCATTCTAAAAAAAAATATTTTTTAATTTCAAAAATCAAATTTAAAAAAATACAGTTGCAAAAGTAGCATGGAACATTCTACGTTCAAATAATAGTCCTGAAAGTTGGGGTAAATGTAAATTGGATGATTGGTGTTTTTATAAAAATTTCCAAACCTTCTTCCAAAGTTGACTCATATGCACGATTCACAGCTTGTTTAGCCATCCCAACCATAAGTTGAGAATGTGAAGCAATCTTATCTGCTAACTTTACTGCTTCAGCAACTAATTGTTCAGGAGGAAACACCTTTAATATTTGACGTAAAAATTTGACTTTTATTATTCAACTTACTCCTGCAACTAGTCCTGCTTTAAATGCTGTTTGAGCATCAATAGGATCACCAGTCAAACACATCTTCATTGCTAACGATTTGCCAACAATTCTTTGAAAAAATTTTATTTTTAATTTTATTAGTTAGAAAAAACCTAGTCAAGCGTTGAGTTCCGCCAGCACCTGGAATTGTTCCAATCTTAATCTCTGGTTGTCCAAACATTGCTTTCTCTCCAGCATAAATAATATCGCACATCATTGCTAACTTAAATAATAAAAAATTTAAAAAATAATTTTAAAAAATTAACTTCGCATCCTCCACCTAGAGCATGTCCATTCACAGCAGCAATTACAGGCTTTCGTACTTTAGAAACCTGAGACCAATTTTCAAGAAATCCAGAACCAAAAACGTGAGCAAATTCTTTTGGAGCCTAAAAAATGAAAGAATTATTTAAAAATAAATTATAAAAAAGTTTAACCATTTCTTTGATGTCAGCACCAGCAGCAAAAGCTTTCTCGCTACCAGTAACAACTATAGCACCAAGTGTTTGATCCTTGTCCATTTTTTCAAGAGAATCTGCTAGTTCGTCCATCAATTGGTTGCATAAGGCATTAAGTGCTTTAGGTCTATTCAGAGTAATTAATCCGACACGGTTGTTGTCACCAGCCTTTTCAGTTTTTATCATCTCATAAGTTGGTGCTGAAACTAAAATTTATTGTTAAATTCTTAAATAATTAGCTTAAAAATACCATTATCATCTTCAATTATTTTTAGAGTTTCAATTGTTTTATTTAAGGTTTGATCGGTCATTCTTATTTTTGAATTTAGTTTTAAATGAAACATTCTACTTTTCTAACAATTTTTTAACTCTTAAAAGTCTGTTATCAGTAAAAAATCACGCGATAAATAAAGCTTTTAATAACCTGAATAATTTGCAAGCGCTTGTCGGAAATAAATGGCACCAAGAAATTGTCCTTTGCCAAGAAAAGTTTGAGCGGATTTAGTAAAAATCATCATTTTGACAAGTAATAGAAAGCTGATCAAGAAAAATCTGAAAAATTAAAAAATTAGATCACCACGCAGTATGTAAGTCTACCAAGATAAGGAAATGGCGAAAGGGTTGGGATAGCGAAGTATCGCGTGGCGAAGAGATTTTTTACATTTTGACTTTATAATTTCAACGCGAAAATATCATTTTGGTAAAAATTATAATTCGGTAAACTGCTTATTGTTAGTGACGAAATATCACATGACGAGATGTCGATGGCGAAGAGTTTTTTACATTTCGACATTTTAATTCAATACACATATATATCATTTTGGTAACTTCCGAAATTAATAATTAAAAACGGTTAACTGCTTTTTGCCAAATTTTATTTTGTCATTTTTTGTCCGCTTGTTAAGAGTAGTTTTTCTATCAAATTCTGCATAAAATTCATCAACAATGGGCAGATCTCAAAGGAAAATACCTATTGAGTAAGTATTTTCTAGTAATTTCAAATCTAATTTTAACTTATTTTAGCTGGGAGAAGTATAGTCCGATAGGTTCAGTAATTCAAGGAACTAGAATTTTTGCATTTAAAACTCCATTGAAACCTGAATTGCAAGATCGAATATGTAAAAGCAAGCGTTTCACAACTTTAGATTTGTTCAGGATGGTTTGAATTTTCTTTTAGATTATAAAATATTATTCAATTTTCTAGATGGAAGGAAGTGGCAAATCAATTGGACTTGTTATAAACTGTTCAAACACAAAAAGGTATTATGATGCACAAGATATCCTTGGAATGTCTGTAGAATATAAAGAATTGCCCTGTCCTGGACGTGGATTTTTAGTTCGTACAGATTTGGTGAAAGACTTTATTCAAATTATTGATGACTTTTTGGACAGAAATTCTGATAATGGTAAGAAAATGTTTAATTCCAAATTCTTCTAAACTTATTTTTTCTATAGATTTATTGATTGGAGTTCACTGTAGCGATGGGATTAATCGTTCTGGCTACCTTGTTTGTTGTTATCTTATTTGCAAGCTTGGATGGAGTTCTCATGATGCTTTGAATGGTTTGTTCTTTTGAACATTCTTAGACTTCTCTAGTTATTCTTTCTCTTTTAGCCTTTGAAAATGCAAGGCGTTCTCCAATACAGCGTGGGTCATATATTCAATCTTTGCATAAAACTGATAGTGATCGTCGTGCTTCCTCTACTCTGACGTCAAGGTTAATTGAATACTATTTTAATTTCCAAGAATTTTTAGACGTCCAAATGTATTTGCTGATGGCACTGCTGAAAAAACACTAACTTCTCTTTTTGAACAAGAAGCTGCTGCTAGTTCGATGCAACAATTCTTTCAACTTGAACAAGTGATTTATATCAAAATATTTTTATTTTTTTCCTCAATTTTAGCAATTCAAACAAGTTGCGAGCTCAACTTTTCCTGATTTAAACACATTTTCCCCTGCACCTTTGCCAATCCCTCAACGTTCTAATATTCCTGCAGGTTATAATTTTATGTTCTTATTTAACTAAAAACTTGTAAAATTTAGCTTCTTCTATTCAACAAGTTTCATCTTCATTGGACACTGCTCGTGAACGTTCTGACAATGAGGATGATAATTCACAATCTTCTAATATTGTATTTTTTAATTAATTTTTAAGATTTACTTTCAAAATTATTTTAGGATTTTGAATCAATGGGAAAAGTATTGCCTAAGGAAGCAGTTTCCAAATCACAATTGCGCAGAGAACGAAGACAAAGACGTGAAAAGATGTTTTCAGTAATGAAAAGAGGACGTTTCTGGGAGATTAATGAAATGAGGGATGCAATGAAAAATAATTAATTTTTCTAACATTTTTATTTTATTTAAAGTTAAATATTTTTTGAATTCTGATTTTCCAGAACCAATTTGGTTATTATTCAAAATTTATATTTTTGATTTTTCCTTTGTTTCCAATATGTAGATTTAGATTGTTCAGAAAATGGATGAAACAGAACTTGATCGACTTGAACACCTCAACCTCGTTTCTCGAGTTATTACTGAATTAGAAAATCACTTTGGACTTAATGACAAAGGAGTTGCAGAATTTATTATTCAATTGGCGAAGGATGCTGCAACTTTTGACAGATTTAAAAAGGCGTTAGAGGAAAATGATCTCGCTGAGGGGGTAATAAATAACTTTAATATTAATAAAATTATATTTTTTAAGTTTGATGATTCTTTGGTCCAGCATATTTTAAGACTTGTATTGAGTATGGAACGAAAAAAGAAGCAAAAACAACCGCCATCAAATTCTATATTTTTAACAATAAATGATGAAAAAGAAGAATTGAAACAACGACTTCCTGCTTTAGCTATGCCTAACACTAAAAACACACTTATGGATGAATTGGAAGGTTTAAAAACAAAATGGGAGATGGAAAGATCAACAGTAGATGTAAGAAAGATATAATTGAATTTTATTTTCTTTAAACTTTAAGGATGGTGCTGCTCGTGGACGTAGTAGAAGTCGAAGTCCTGAAGTTAAAAATAGGCGAAGGCATGATCACAAAAGAGATCGATCATCATCACCTCACAGAAAAAGACGCGATGATAGAAGGGAAAAGAGAAAATCACCAAGAAGAAGACGGTCATCTCGTTCTAAATCTCCAATTAAAAGTAAAAAGTTGCTTGAAGAAGCTGAAATGTTTTCTATATATGAAGCAAAAATCAACAATATTACAAATTTTGGAGCTTTTGCAGAGGTAATATTATTTTTTATAAATTAAAATTATTTTTAAATATTTAGCTTGAAGGTTTTCGACGAAAAACTGAAGGATTGATCCATATTTCTCAAATTCGAAATGAGCGTGTCAATGCTGTAGCAGACGTTCTTAATCGAGGACAAAGAGTCAAAGTTAAAGTATGTAAATTTAATTTAGCATTTTTTAAATATTAACTTCTAGGTGATAAAAATGGAGAACTCCAAACTTTCTCTATCAATGAAAGAAGTCAATCAAGACACTGGCGAAGATTTAAATCCAGAAAAGCCAAAAGATCAATCATTAAAATCCGATGTAAAATTAGCAAATCCAGATGCTCCATGGCTCAATCCTTCAGATGACTTGCCTTCTATACAATCAAATATTCCGATGAAACGTACTCGTGTTCGTCTTTCAACTCCTGAGAGATGGGAATTTCGTCAAATGCAAGGAGGTGGTGCTATTCGACAAATTGATTTACCTGATTTTGATCAAGAATTGGGAATAATGAAAAATTATGATGGTAATTTTATCTTCTTTAAAATGTTGGCTCAATTTAATTTTCGCCTTTTTAGAGGAAAGTGATGGAGAGGACATCGAAATTGAACTAGTGGAAGATGACCCTCCGTTCCTGGGTGGTTATGGAAGACATGTCATTGATTTGGAACCTGTTAAAGTAGTAAAAAATCCAGATGGAAGTTTAGCGCAAGCTGCTTTAATGCAGGTTTTTTTATTTTTTTTTATTTTAACTTTTGTTTGAATTCAGGGTGCATTGTCTAAAGAAAGGCGTGATGTTAAAATACAAATGCAGAGAGAAAAGGATGCTGAAAGGCAACGAACAGGTTTAGGTCGTTCTAGAATTCATGACCCGATGGCGGCATCCTCGACACGAACGGAAGATGATGATGAAGATTTATCACTTCAAAAAAAGGTTTGGGAGCATTGTTCTTTTATTTCTTATCTATAAAAATTTATAGGATATGCCAGAATGGTTAAAACACGTGACAGCAGGTGGAAAAGCAACTTATGGAAAGCGAACAACAATGACTATAAAAGAACAGCGCGAATCATTACCAATATTTTCTTTAAAGTCAGCATTACTTCAAGCAATACACGACAATCAAATTTTGATTGTAATTGGAGAAACAGGTTTTTTAAATAATTAGACATTCTTTTAACTACATATGATTCCAATAGGTTCGGGAAAAACAACACAAATGACGCAATACTTGGTTGAAGCAGGATATGCAAATAGAGGCAAAATAGGTTGCACACAACCTAGGTATCACATAAATTGTCACAAGAATGTTCCATTAATTTTATTTTAGACGTGTTGCTGCAATGTCTGTCGCAAAAAGAGTTAGTGAGGAATTTGGCTGCCGTCTTGGACAAGAAGTTGGATATACCATTCGTTTTGAAGACTGTACATGGTAAGAGACTTTTTTTTATTTCTATCACACTGTTACCTTTTAATTAATTATACAGCCAAGATACAATTGTTAAATACATGACGGATGGAATGTTGTTACGTGAATGTCTTCTAGACCCAGATTTGTCATCTTATTCGTGTATAATGCTCGACGAAGCTCACGAAAGAACAATAAACACTGATGTATTATTTGGTTTATTAAAAACTACAGTAAAGAGGAGACCTGAATTGAAATTAATTGTTACTAGGTTTTTTTTCTATTTTTTGATTTTTTGAAATTAATAATTTAAGTGCAACTTTGGAACAAGTAAAATTTTCTGAATATTTCTTCAATGCACCAATATTTCGTATACCTGGTAGAACATTCCCTGTAGAAATTCTTTATACAAAAGAACCAGAAACTGATTATTTGGATGCTTCACATATTACCGTTATGCAAATACATTTGACAGAACCTCCTGGTGATATTTTGCTTTTCTTGACTGGACAGGTTTTTTGGATTATATTTTGAATGAAAATTAATTCTTTAATAATTTTAAGGAAGAAATTGATACTTCTTGTGAAATACTTTATGAAAGAATGAAAAAATTAGGCCCAGATGTTCCAGAATTAATTATTTTACCTGTTTATGGAGCACTTCCAAGTGAAATGCAAACAAGAATATTCGATCCAGCGCCACCAGGAACTAGAAAAGTTAATTTAAATTTTATTTTTAATACAATAAAAAACTTTGTTAAAGGTTGTAATTGCAACAAACATTGCAGAAACATCTTTAACAATTGATGGAATTTATTATGTTGTAGATCCTGGATTTGTTAAACAAAAAATTTATAATCCAAAATCTGGAATGGATTCACTTGTTGTAACACCAATTTCACAAGCACAAGCAGCACAACGTGCAGGACGTGCTGGAAGAACTGGACCTGGAAAATGTTATCGTTTATATACAGAAAGAGCTTATCGGTAATTTTTTGTTAAATTTAATGGGAAAAATAAATTTATTTTTTTAGTGATGAAATGTTACCAACTCCAGTTCCTGAAATTCAAAGAACAAATTTAGCTAGCACATTATTACAACTTAAAGCAATGGGAATTAATAATTTATTAGAATTTGATTTTATGGATGCACCACCATCAGAAGCTATGATTACTGCACTTTTTCAGATTTATCAATTATCAGCACTTGATTCAGATGGTCTTTTAACAAGATTAGGAAGAAGGGTTAGTTTTTTTGTTAAAAATAATTATTTTGTTTTTTTTTTATAAAAATTTAGATGGCTGAATTCCCGTTAGAACCATCACTTTCAAAAATGTTAATTATGTCTGTTGAATTGGGTTGTGCTGATGATATTTTAACTATTGTATCAATGTTATCTGTTCAAAATGTATTTTATAGACCAAAAGAAAAGCAAGAGTTGGCTGATGAAAAGAAATCAAAATTCCATCAACCAGAAGGTTCTAGAATTTTTTTAAATTTTTTTTATTAATTCAATTAATTTAAAGGTGATCATTGTACATTACTTGCTGTCTATAATGCTTGGAAGCATCATCATTTTTCACCTCAATGGTGTTTTGAAAATTTTATACAAGTTAGAACATTAAAAAGAGCACAGGTTTTTTAATTAAAAAATTTGTTTTTTATTTTTAAAAATTTTTAAGGATATTAGAAAACAACTTTTAAGTATTATGGATAGACATAAATTAGAAATAAAAAGTGCTGGTCGTGATACACAAAGAGTTCAAAGAGCAATATGTTCAGGATTTTTTAGAAATGCTGCAAAAAGAGATCCTCAAGAAGGTTATCGAACAATTGTAGATGGTCAAACAGTTTATATTCATCCATCAAGTTCTTTATTTCAAAATCAACCTGAATGGGTTGTTTATCATGAATTAGTACAAACAACTAAAGAATATATGAGAGAAGTATTTTTGTTAATTTAAAGATTTTTTTGAGCTTTTTAATAATTTAAAGGTAACTGCTGTTGAACCAACATGGCTAGTAGATTTAGCACCTTCTTTCTTTAAACGTGGTGATAGTATGAAACTTTCTTCATTTAAGAAAGGACAGAAAATTGAACCTTTACATAATAAATATGAAGATCCAAATGCTTGGCGTCTTTCAAGATTGAAAAAGAAGATTTATAATCCAAACAGATAATTATCAAAACAAACAATTTGTATTTAAAAATTTACATGTGCAGAATTGAAATATTTTTTTGGTTAATATTCTAAATTAATTGGTATTAATTTTTAGAGGTATGAATCAATTTAAATTTTAAATAAGCACCAATGGCAATTGATTTTTTGTTTATTCGCGGTAAGATTAATCATTAAGAAACATGACTATAAGAATTGAATGGATGATTTATTGCCAACAAATAAGTATACTTTAGTATTTTTTTAAAAATCAGCGGGGTTTGCAATCAAATTATGTGTAGAAATTTTCTTGAAATTTTTTCGAAATTTTTAGAAATTTTCTGCACTCACTTGACGCTGAAACATTAGCTCTGAAAGGTCCTTTCTTCTTTTTTTTGTTCATTAGAGTCGGTCTTCTGGGTTTATTTTTCAATTATGTGAGTAATTTCGATCATAATGCTATTTATTTTATTTTTTATTGATAAAAAATTAACAAAGAATATTTTTTGTTTTATGATTAATTTAAAAATCATTGAATTTCTGTTTATTTATTTAATTAATTATCTTTTTTAATTTTAAGATTATTTAGAAAATGTCTCTTGTACATGTTGATTCTGTTGTTCGACCTACAAAGCCACCAAATATTCCATCGCCAAAATCTTCTCATGCACCTAAACCGCCAATTCCCTTATCAAATTCAACAGTCAATGAAGATATTAAAAAGCAAAAAACTTCAAATGCTAGCAACAACAATAGTAAAGTAAATGGAGATTCTGGTATTGAACCTGAATTAAAATTGACAGGATTTGTTGGATTTGATTCTTTGCCTTATCAATTTGTACGAAGATGTCAACAGAATGGGTATATATTAAATATCCTTCTTAAATTTAATTTTGTTAAAGTTTTCAATTCAATCTTTTATGTGTTGGAGAAACTGGTATTGGCAAGACGACACTTGTTGAATCACTTTTTAATATGAAAATGGAATTTGAGCCATGTGACCATGAATTGAATACTGTTGAATTACGTACTAGAGTTTTAGGTTTTTTAAAATAATTTTTAATATTTATAATTTTGAAAATATTTTCAGATGTTTCTGAGGGTGGTGTTCGTGTAAAACTTAGAGTTGTTGAGACGGCAGGATTTGGTGACCAGTTAGACAAGGAGAAAAGGTATTAATTTTAGATTGGCATCTTGTGCTTTTATCGATTTCCCTATACTTCAGAATTATTATTTATAAAAATTCTTTTTCAGTGCGCGCGTCATTGTTGATTACATCAATAATCAATTTGAAGCCTATCTGAAAGAAGAATTAAAAGTTAAACGGAATTTGACCAAATTTGATGACACAAGAATTCATGCATGTCTTTACTTGATATCTCCAACTGGACATGGGTTTTTTTCTTTATTTTTAATTGATTTCTATTAAATTTTTTAGTTTAAAAGCTTTGGATTTGTTAACTCTTGGAGAATTATCTAAACGTGTTAATGTTATACCTCTTATAGCTAAAGCAGATACAGCTTGTAAAGATGAATTAGTTCGATTTAAACAAAAGGTTTCTTTAACTATTTTTTATTTTATTTAGTTTTCTTTCATAGGTTATAAGTGAATTAAAAGCTCATCAAATTGCAATTTATCAATTTCCAATAGAAGATGAGACAGTACGTAAAGAAAATTCTGCTTTAAATGCACTTTTGCCTTTTGCAATTGTTGGAAGTGTTGATTTTGTTACAAAAGAGGATGGACGTGTTGTACGTGCTAGACGTTATCCTTGGGGAATGGTTGAAGGTTTTCTTGAGACTTTAAAACGAAAAAAAAATAAAAAAAGTTTTTTAGTTGAAAATGAAGAGCATTGTGACTTTGTTCGACTTCGTGAAGCTATTTTACGTACAAATCAAGATTCTTTAAGAGAGCAAACTCATAAGGTTTTATTTGAACGTTATCGACGTGAAAGACTTAAACAAATGAAAATGGGTGATGGTGATGCTGGACCTAAAATGATGGAAGCTTTTGCTCAGGTTTATTTAATGTTTAAAATTTATTAAAAATGTAAATTTAAGCGTCAAAAAGAATTATTGGAAGAATTTCAAAAGGCAGAGGAGCAACATCAAAAAGAATTTTTATTAAAAGTTAACAAGAAAGAAGCTGAATTGAAACATCATGAAGACATGGTTTCTTTATTTTTAACTTTTTTTTTAAAACTAACATTTTTTTAAAGTTAAATATTCGACATAACGAAATTGACTCTGCATACCAACATGATTTAAAAATGGTTGAAGCTCAAATTAATAGTCTTATAGAAGAAAAGGCTAAATTGGAGTCCAAGGGAAAGAAGCGATTAAAATAAATGGAAAATTTTATTTTAAAAATTATTTTTTGAATATTTTTGCCTTTAACTTTTAGTTTTTTATAACGGATATTAATTTACATTCCAATTATATATCAAGCTCATTTATTTGACCAAAAAATTGCCTTGTACTTAATTTTTTATTTATTTTTTTGTATTTTGTTTTGTTCTCTTGGAATATTTTAGAATTTTTCTTAATTTTATTAATTAAATTTTTGAATGTTTTTTACAGTTAAGCTTTGACAAAATGAATAAACAACCATTAAAATACAATTCTTACGATGACTTGAAGGCTAGTGCAGAATTGGATAAAAAATTTCTTTATCAATTGAAGCGTCTTGATTCAAACAAGTATTAAAGTTTTATTTTTTAATAGAAAAGAAAAATTTTCAGGTGTTACAAACACTTTGCGGAAGTTGAAAGTCGAGCTCGTTTAAGACAACTTGAGGGAGACGATGAGGAAGCTTTTATTTGTTACATGCGTGCTTGGGAATTATACGAACTTATAAAGGATAAAAATAATAAGGAATTTTTAAATGCACCGGTAAAAATATATTTTTTTTAATTTTTTACTCAATTTGCTTCATTTTATAGAATCGCAGAGATTTTTACTTTAAAGCAAATGGTTTGATGACTTCAATTCAAGTGCTTTCAGAAAACTTACAATTGCGTTATGATACATTATATGGAGTTGACAAAATTGAAAAGAATGTTAAAGGTTTTTTAAAATAATTTTTATTAATTCTTTTCATTCTTCTCTAGAGACAAATCAACACGAATCAGATATTTTTGAGTTATATATTAAACCAACTTCATTGCTCAATTTTGTTGAAAGAAACAATGCCAGCATTTTAATTCTTGATTATAGAGAACACAAAGGGCGAATTATAAAATGTGATTTAAATAATGGTGAAATTATTATCGTGCAACTTGTTCCATCAAATATTGTTTTGGGGTATTTTTTTTTACAATTTTTAAATTAATTACTCTTTTTAATTTTTTAAAGAAGTTTACTTCATCAAATGACAAAGATGCTGGATATTAGTGTTAGACCCACTATGGAAAAAATTTCGCAATTTGATTTGGTAGTTCTTATGGGTGATCCAGATGATATAACTTATCAAAATGGCACAAAAACAAAAATTTTATATGAAGCTTTGACAACGGTTTTTTTAAATTTTTAAATAATTTTTAAATGATCTTTCTTTAAGTATAATTATCACAATCGATTGAAACATCCACCTCTTATTTTGGAAGATGGTTTTAGAGGCTGGGAATTGTCTTATCCATGTTATGCAACTGAGACATCAAATGTACCTGTCTTTGAGAAAACGTTTGATGAAAAATTTGCATTCTGGATAGAAGAAAATAAAAAAGGTTTTTTTGTATAAAACTTTCTCTTTAAAATTTTATTTTTTAAGCAACTCGACTCAATTACATTAATTATCCCAAATTGTCCATACTTGATCTTAAAAAGGTGGATAACGATGACTCTGAATTGCCTTCTAGCACAACATTCAAAAATAATTTATCTTTTGCTGATAAACTTATTCCAAAAAGAGGTTTATTTTTTAACTTTACTAAAAACAAATAAAAATATAAATTGTTTTCGCGTAAAGGAATCGAACTTCTAATGATCCTTCCCCAGTGGGGAAGGATCAGAAACGCTACCGACTACACTAATGTTGCTATTTTAAAGAAAAACAATTTTTAGTCACTATAATAAAAGTAAATATATCATAAACTAAAAAGATCATTTTTAGCATTGATGGACAATGAACGAATGTCTGATGGAAAGTCTCAAATTCCATTTTCTGTTGATGCAATGTCTGAATCTTTCTCAAAAAAGACGCTTCCCCTGATTGATCGGTCCAAGAAGCCTAGTGGTTTTCCCAATATGCAAGCAGATTCGAAGGAAAATGACAAATTTGTTGATGATTGCTCAATTCGAGACAAGGAGAATCTTGATCTTGGACGGATAAATAAGAGGTTGGCACGGCCCCAAGTCCTCGGTGGTGCCCGAATTGCAAGGTATTTTGTACAAGTATTTAGCGAGTTTTTTCTTTTTTCAGTGCTGGACCTTCGGTTGCAACTATCCCAGTTCATCCAACACAGCCCATTCAAACTCCACAACCTTCAAGGCCAACAACTCCCGATCGTTCAACAAAAAAGGGCGTCCTTCAACAATCACAACAGTATGATTGATTCTTAAAAAAACTTTATTTTTGTGTTTTTTTAGGATTGAAACCTCTACTTACTTTGCAAATTCTTACAAATATTCTCTTACAAGAATAATGGAAGATTCTTCATATAAGCGGATGAAAATTGTTTGTTATTTTTGTTTGTTTTATTCATTTTGATTTTTTATTCTTAAGAAACCTGGCCACGCTGGTTTAGTGAATATGGGGAATACCTGCTTCATGAATGCTACTCTTCAAGCTCTCTTTCACACACCGGTCTTCTCACAATTGTTTAGAGGACATTGTGCTGGCAATTATATCAACACGTAAACAAACTTTTATTTTTAAAATTTATTTTTCTTTAGAAACAATTCATTGGGAACAAGAGGAATCATTTCTGGCTGTTTCTCTGCATTAATCGATATTGCCTGGTCTGGTGAATATTCTGCTATTAGGCCATTCTCATTTCTTGTATTTAAAAAATTTATTTTAATTCTTTAAAATAATTTTTAGGATATTTTTGCAAAAAGAGTAAATTCAACATTAGCAGATAGACAACAACATGACGCACAAGAATTTCAAATTTATTTGTTGGATGCTTTACATGAAGATACAAACAGAGTAAACAATTTACTTATTATTTTTGATAATGATTTTTCTTTAAGGTCGACAAAAGGCGCCCCTTTGAACAAAATTATGATGGCTCAAATTTAATAGCAAGCGCAGAAGATTATATCAAACAATCTAGACATTTTTCTTCTTCCCCTGTTAATGACATTTTCAATGTATGATTTTATACATTTGATTTTTTTAATTCTTTTATTTTTAGTTGTTGACTGTTTCTGTTCTTCAATGTAAAGCATGTTCTACAAGAAGTGCTTGTTTTGAAGGATTAAATCAAATTAGGTTTCTTTTATTTAAAAAATTAATTTTTATTAATTTTATTCAATGTTAGTGTTGAACTCCCTCATAATAATTTGGAATCTGGCAGAATATTTAGATTAAAGGAATGTCTTAATACACATTTTTCTACAACGGTTTCTTACTTTTCAATTTTTCTAAAAAATTTATATAAATTTTGTTAGACCCTCGACACACCTTGGGATTGCCCTTGCTGTAAAACTAAACAAACAGCAACTCGAACAACAAAAATTTGGAGTTATCCACAAATATTAATTATTCATTTAAAAAGATTTTCGTTCAATTCGGGTCGTTTTGTTAAAAATGAAGTTGATGTTCATTTTGATATTGAAAGTTTTGATTTGGCTCCATACACTCATTCAAAATCAACATTTTTACAAAATAAAGTTGAATATAATTTGTTTGCTGTAACGGTTTGTTTTATTCTTTAAAATTTTTGATCAAAAATTTAATTTAAAGAATCATACGGGTACACTTAACAGTGGACATTACACTTCAAATGTAAAAAATCTTCAAAATGAAAATGAATGGCTACATTTTGATGATGAAAATTGTACAAGGATTAGAAATATTTCTTCAATTGTGGTGCTGGTTTTTTCAAATTTTTAAAATTAAAAAAAAATTTTTTTAGACAAAACATGCATTTCTTCTTTATTATGTACTTGGTAAACCAGATGATGGAAAAAATGTTTTATTATAGGCCCAAATGGAAAAATTTTATTGAAAATTTTAGGATGAGATTATCTTTTATTTTTATTTTTTCTTTGCTTGTATTAATTACTACAGAATATGTATATGTAAATAAAATTTAGTTACAAATTAACTAATATTTTTTAATGGCTTTCTTCCAGATTGAATATCTACATTTTTTTGTTGTTGAATTAATTTCATTCTTTCAGGATTCTTCAGTTTAATTTATAAAAATGACTTTAATTTATCCAAAAGATCTGTGCCATCTATTGTTGGAAAGTGATAATTTTATTTCTTCTATGATAGATTTTACACAACCTGTTTATACAGATCAAACATTTAATCGTTCTGATGTTAAAATGTAAGCTTTAAAAGATTTATTTTTTTAATAAAAGAATTTTTTAAGGGTTGAGGAAGACAATGTGAATCGAGCCGCCAAATTGTATTGCAATAGATGTGGTGAAATTACTATTGAATATTTTGGTGAAATTGAAGTTGATAAAGATGTATTATTTGGAATTCATGTAATAATGTATCATCCCGCAGCTACTCGGAGACTTTCTAGGAGGTTTGTTTTTTAATTTTGGATAATATCAATTTCTATAATCTTTTAGTTTGTCGAGCAAGTACCCTTATTTGAACTTGAACTCGAGGTAATTCTTTGAAGGTTTATGGGGGATTATTTAAATTTATTGTTCTAGGTTCAATAAATTTGTTTGCTCAAAAATGCTCAATTGATTGTATTTCATTGGAAGAATTTTTTGAACACGCGCGTGTTCATGTTGAAAATTAGAATTTATTTAAAAAAAAAATTTCGAATAAAATTTCTAATCTTTGATATCAAGAATGTTATTGACATTTCATATCTAATATTTTTTATTCCTTCATTTTGTTCCATTGCAGAACATTTTTTTGTAATGTTTAGCGCGTTCTTAACAGGAGACGAAATGTCTCTTGACTGTTTTGCACAGTGACATTTTATGACGCGCCACTCTTCACTAATATCGATTTTCCCCTCTCTTTTGTCCCTCACTCACAAACCGTTTTATTTCAAACTTTTTATTTTTCAGGATTTGTTTTAGATTTGTTCTAATTCTATTTTTTCTTCAAAAATCTACTTAACTACGTCCATATAATAATGTCGGATGAATATAAACCTGACGACAATGAAATTAACATTCAGATTGGACAGAAGAGACAAAATAATGAGAATGGTGGACCTGCTTCGAAGAAAGCAAATGTTTCAGAATCTGGTTTGTTTGTTGGAATAAACCGAGCTTTTATGTTTTAACTTTTAGATACAGTGCAAATAAAGGTTTTAATTCCTTCTGCTGCTGTTGGAGCACTAATTGGTAAGATTGTTGAATCATCGATTGATTGATCGTTATATCTTTAAGGTAAGGGTGGTGAGACAATGCGGAACTTAAAGAATGACACTGGCTGTCGTGTGCAAATGTCTAAAAATCAGGAATTCTACCATGGGACTACAGAGCGAATATGTTTTGTTAAAGGAAAGATTTCTTCGGCAATGATTGTGTATGTTTTTATTAATTAAATAATAATGTCTTTTTAAAGTATGAGTGCCATCTTGGAGAAGATACAAGAAAAGGTTGAAGGGCACCATCCTTCAGATCCTTTTGACCTCAAAGGGCTAGATAGAACAAGAGAGGTTATTTTCTTTTTCAAATCTAAAATGATTTTTCATAAAAGATGAAGTTTATTGTCCCCAACACATCTGCTGGAATGGTGATTGGTAAAAATGGGACTAGCATCAAAGAAATTAGAGAAACTACAACAGCAAATATTCAAATATACCCAAAAGCTGGAACAGGTTCTTTTGTCTATCTTTTGATTAGAAAGTATTCTTGTTTTTAAACAGATGAAGCTAAAATGTCTTTAGAACGTGTGATCACTATTGGTCATGAAACAAATGATGTCTTGATGAGTGCAATGCAAAAAGTGTTGGAGAAAGTTTGTGCTGATCCTTTGCATAGTCAACCGATTGCGTCTGAATCTCAAACGGTACGAAACAATGTAAATTTAACTTGGGGGAATGATTACATTTTAATTTACGTTTTTATTCACAGATGAGTTCTGGTTATGATTTTGCTACAAGTCGTGTTACTACAGGATCTTCTCAATTTACAGGAATGCAATCAACACAAGCTTGGCAAAACCAACCTTCTATGGGTATGAAAATCTTTTCTAATTTGTTTATAAATTAACATTTAAGATCAAAACCTTGGCAAACAATTTAATTCAACTCCTATTAAATTCAATCCATTACAAGGGACTGGGAATAATGAAGTATGAACATTTATTTTGTCTGTCTTTAATCTTATGTTTTTTCAAGTTGTTGGCATTTTTGGATACTTTACAATCAACTTTGCGCTCTTCAGGTTTTAATGATCAAAGTGTTAGTGAAGTAATGCAAGCTATGCAAGTGCTTGCCAAATATAATATTATGGTTTTATTTGATTTTATATAAACCCATTAACTTTTATAACTTCTTAGGGACTTGGTTTGGGATTAGGAGTTGCTGCAATGGCCCAAATGCGAAATAGTGAGAATGCCGCTGTCCAGCAACAAAATGCTTTAATTGGCGCTCACAATCAGAATGCTTCAATGCAACAGCAACGTTTTGATGTTATGCCACATTCACAAAATGCCAATATGATTACTGGAAATTCTCTTATGGACGCGCATTCAAACTCTTTAGATCAAGTTTTGATTTTATTATTTATAATTTTAAAGTTTTCTTCCTCAGAATATTGGAGGTGCTGGTGGTGTGCTAATTGATGTTATGAGCCAGAAGAAGACAGGCGGGATTCCTTCCAATACTTTTGCTAATTCTATCATTAAAGAACGTATTTTGGAAGATGGACGTGTTGAGCTTGAGGTTCGTGTTTTTTTTTCATTTATTATCTCAACACGGGGTTTAACTTTCAAACTTTAGACCATAAATTTATAGATTTAAAGAGAAAATATTTCATTTCTTATTCTATTAATTTCATCTATTCTCTTGTTTCCTCGATAATTCTCTTTTTATTTTCTATAGGTTCCCGATAATATTATTGGTGCTGTTTTGGGTCCTCGAGCAAAAACATTGATTGAAATACAACAACTTTCTGGTGCTAAAATTGAAGTGTACGTTTAGATATAATATCCTACTTACTTATCTCTCATTCTTTATATAGTCATAAACGTGGTTCTGCAACTACAAGTCCAGGTGGTCGTCTCGTAAGGTTATCTTTAAAAAAATATTTTCTCTATAAAAATCTATAAATTTTATGATTCATTCATAATTCATATGAATCTTTCTAAATTTGCATTTTTTCTAAATCTTTTTTTTTCAATTCTTTTTCAAATTCTTGAGCATTTTTTCATTTCTTATTCAGTTTAACTGGCGACAATAATAGTATCGTTAACGGCCGTCTGATGATAGAAAAAGTTATTAATCAAGAACAACAACGTCGCTCTCTTCTCGGAACTCGTTAAGTGAGAGCCTGTTTTCTATCATATTTCATCAAAAAACATCCATCATTCATTTGCAATCATACAAAAAACATCTGGGGGGAAGAGAAAATATTTTTTTAGTTTTGGAGCAAAAAAACTTAGAATTTTTTTTTTAGATTTTTTTGGAAAAATTTTTGACCTTAGAAAATCTTTTTCTGTTCCAAATCTAAAAAAATTCATTTTTACTATAATCGTATTCTCTTGCAACTACAAAAATTATTATATTTTGTTTGTTCTGATCTTAATATTAACGTAAATTTAATTGCTTGTTATTGGGGGAGAAAAACAAAAATTTTTTGCGCTTTTTTCTATTTGTAAAATTGCAAGTTTTTTATTTTTTCATTTTTTTAAATCATCGTTTGCTGATCAATATATTATTTCTTTTTTTATATTTAAATCAAATTTAAAAAGAATATTTTTTAGGGAATTTTTTTAAATCTTATCTAATCAACAAATATATATTTTGCTAAAAAATGGGATGAAATTTGTGAGGTTTTTTTCTTTTTTGTTTATCCTTTTGGACCTCTGATTTATTATTTATATCTCTGATAATATTTATTTTCTGAAACTTGCTTCATCTAACCTCTTATTCTTTTAAAAAAGGACCTAAAATTTCATCCTCCTTTAATAATAAAACAAAAATCGTATTTAAAAAACCATCATTTTTTTATATAAAATATCTTTGATTCAATTTTGATAATTTTTCTGAAATATAATTCACGTTCGTATTTGTTTTCGTTCAATTTTGATATTAAAATTAATAATAAAGCTTATGGTTTTTTGGCATCTCTTATATTTCTTTGGAATTGTTCTGAATTAGCCAGGATTTTATTTTAAATTAAAAATTTTTTTAGATGTGACATCTTCAATTCTGTGGTGGCTTGAAGTTTTGGAAGAATTTGAGCAATGAGTCGGTGAGTGAACTTATAAAACTAAAAGAATTTAATTCCTTCGGGAAGGAATAGTTTCAATGCATCCCTTTGTGGATGGTCCCCTGGAATGAAAATTTCAGGTGACGGGTGGTGATTTGGTTTTGGGTTTTAAAGGACACTATAAAGTCGTTCTTTGTTTTTGGTTTGGTCTGTTTGACCTTGAACCAATTTCAAGCACATCGCTGTCTCGAACTCCAATCATTGGAGGCCATCTATAAATTGAATAAAATTCCTTTCAATAATTGGAGGAATGCGCGTGAGAGATTAGGAAAAAGGGAAGGGATTTAGGAATGGCTTTGTTTATTAAAAATAAATAATTTAAGCGATTTAATTAGAATAATTAAAATTATCACCTTTAAAAATTTCTGTATAAAATAACGAATTTCCTGATTCGTTTATAGCGTAGTTTTGGAAAGGAAAAACATGCGGTTTAAAAACAAATATACGCTTCTAAACAAAAATAACAGTTTTTCCTGTGTGCCACTCCTCTTCTCAATTTTGTGGGTCAGCATGCATGCTTGCACTCGATGTAGAATGAAAGGGTTTTTCGCCGTTTTCCAATTCATTTACAAGAACTGAGCGATCCTTTTCGCTTTGAGGAGGCGGGCAAATCCATCATCATATAGTTTCGATCCCCTTATTGTCATTTCCTTTCCTTTTTCTTGCTTCTATTTTTGCCGCTCCTTCATCCCAAATTCGCCATCGTCTTGGTTAAAAATATACAACCGGTGGGGAGATTTTCTATGTTATGTTTGCTGGAGGTGCTGCATAACCACCTCCGTTTGTTTGTGCCTGCTCCATTCGTTCATCCACTATTTTCTTAAGCCTTCCATTTTATTCTTCAATCTTTTTAATAACCGCGAAATTTTTAGTCGATGATTTGGTTTTACGTTTTTAAAGTATTTTACTTCTTTTCTTTAATATTTTTGGCCCTTGCTTCACAGCCTGAATCAGGTGTGTCCTCTCAATCTTTTTCTCTCTTAATCTCATTTTTAGACTCAAAATTTACTTCCAAAACTTCAGATTCACCTCAAACATTGGATCCATGCAAACGGCAACCATTCAGAGGTCGATGCCCTGCAGGACCAAATGGTGTGCAGATGAGATCACAGTTTGTATTACGATACTACTTACGTAATGGCGAATGTATTTCTTATCCTTATGGTGATTATAACATTTATGCCTTTAGTTTCATATAGAAAGAATTTAGGACATTGCGCGAGCGACGACAGTGAACCTCGACTTTTCCGTTACAAAGAAGAATGCGAGGATGCATGTACAAAGGGTAACACTGGAAAGGAGGTGAGTAACGCGCCAATTTTGTGGATTTTTAGACTGATTGATTTAAAAATCGTTAATGACAAGAATTCTACTTGTTAGGTCACCTATGCAACTGCTGGTCTTGTTGGTGCTGATACAACTACTATTTCTTTCCCGACTATTTCAACAAGGGGAGCGGATGTTCCAAAAACAGATGCTTCAACTACAGATTCAACCAAGACTAATGCTCCTAAAACAGATTTACCCAAGACTGATGCTCCTAAAACGGATGCCCCAAAAACTGATGCTCCTTTGATTCAATCAAAGAAATGCCCAGGAGGTCTATTACCATTGAAAGATGCCCAGGGGTTATTGGTTGATTGTTCTAAATCAAGCTGGTAAGCTGAAAAATTTTTATGGATAAAACTTTTGGATAAGGGAGTGGCTAACAAGTTTTTTCTGTTTATTTTTATGATTTTAGCCCTCCAAGTTTCTCTTGCCACTCATCAATTTGTTGTCAATTAATTGTTCAAAAAGAACCAAGCCGCGAGCAATCACCAATTTTAGATGGAACATCTACAACAATAACAGTATCAGAAGCTTCACCACTTCCATTACCAGAAACTGAAAAATCAGTAGAAAATATTAATATTTGTTCATTACCCAAAGATAGAGGTTCTTGTGATCGTAAGTTTTAAATTGGAAAGAATTTAAAAAAAAACTTTTTTTTTAAATATTTAGAATACCAAATGCGTTTTTACTTTAATAAAGATATTGGTGAATGTAAATATTTCTTTTATGGAGGATGTGAAGGAAACGCTGTTTGTTCTTTTTTTTTTAATTTTTTTAATAAAAATAAATTCTTTTATTTTTTCTCACAGAACAATTTTGCACGAGTTGAAGATTGTGAGAAAGCTTGTGTAAAATCATTAATTGAAGCAAAAGAGAAAATTCAACCGATTTCACAAACAAATAGTGTTCCGGTTTCTTCTTCTCCTCTTCCTATACAAACAACAACATCAAACGTTTTTTCGGGGATTGGAAAGAATATTGTTACAGAAGTGAAATTGCCGTTTTCTAGCAGGTTAATTCTTTAAACATTTCGAAATTTCTAAAAAAAATTTTTTCAGAACTACTCTACCTCCTCCAACTCTTCCTATAGAACCGGATACACCACAATTATCAGTTATTACTTTTCAACCTGAAATTGATAAACAAGATTTATTTTCGCAATTACCTGAAAGAAAACAACAAATTTCTCCATTACTTGATTTAAATAAATGTCAACATCCAAAAGGTTTCAAAAATTTCAAAAAATTAAAAAAAATTAAATACTTTTCATTTTAGATGCAGGTATTTGTGCAGCCCAGTTTGTTCGTTGGTTTTGGAATCCAGAATTACACACTTGTGAAACATTTACATATACCGGTTGTGGAGGAAATGGAAATAATTTTGCTAGCCGTTAGTTTTTAAAAATTTTTTAAAAATATTTTATTAAAAAAAGGCGAGGAATGTTTAAACGTTTGCCGTGAAGAATTAACAACAGATACTTCAAATGATGACACAACAAAAAGTGTTTGTGATGTTGATATTGATCCAGGGAATTGTGGTGGAATTTTTATGAGATATGGATTTGATAGAAGAACAGCACAATGTAGACAATTTCAATATGGTTTGTTTTTATTCTTTAATTAATAAAAATTCTTCATTTTAAAGGAGGATGTGAAGGAAATGGAAACAATTTTCCTTCATTACTTGATTGTCGGCGTAGATGCCTTGACGAACCTGAAGGTAAAGATGAAACTAAAGGCAAGGATTTATACAAAAAAATTTTTGTTTCCAAAGATAAAAGAATTTTATTTTAATTAATTTTTGTTTTAGAGCCTCTCAGTCCAAATATTTGTGAACATCGAATTGATCCGGTAAACTTCATAATTTAAAATATTCGAACAAATTATTTCATTTTAAGGGTACCTGTTCTGGCACTTTTCATCGTTTTGGATATGAAACATTAACAAATCGTTGCACTAAATTTGTTTATGGAGGATGTGGTGGAAATGGTTTTATTTAATTTTTATTTTTTAAAATAATTCCTCTTTCTCAAGGAAATAACTTTGCTTCAATTGATGATTGTCGTGTAGCATGTGTTCGTCATATTTGTCCGCCTGAACCTGAATGTGACACAAGAGGACGTTGTCAACTTGTTAAAGATTCAAAAGGATGTTCACTTTGCAGTTGTCCACCACCAAGACATCCTTCACTAATTCCTTCTGTTCCACCATTGGCTCCAGCAGTTGAACCACGTATCAATTGTCCACAACTTGATGTTAAATTATGTTCTGAACCTTGCATTATGTTTGTTTTTTTTAATCGTTTTATTTTTTTAATTTGTTTTTTAAAGTTTTTTGAATCGTCGTGGCTGTCGTGAATGTGTTTGTCCAATTATTCCACCTAATTCATTTCATGAATCTCCTGCTCCTCCTTCCATCCAAGAACCTCCATCTCCTCCGTCCATTCAATCTGTTTCTGTTCCACAAATTAACAAACAGCAACAACATGCATCTGATTTTTCTTCATCTGCTCCTCTTCCTCCAGCATCATTTCCATCAGTGCCTTTATTTTCGACTGCCCCTCCAGTACATCCACCTAAACCTCCAATAATAGGTAATCTATTGAAATCCTATAACTATTTTTATATTTTATTTTTTAGGTGGTGTTCTATCCAATAAACAGTTGGAACCTTTGCCTCCACCAACAACTGAATCACCACTACCTTCATCTCCTCGATCGCAAACATTGACAAAGAAATTGCCACAGTCTGAAACAATCATTTCTCAAACTGTTACACCTGAACCTATTGCTTTTGGGCATAATGAAATTTGTACACAACCATTGGTTTTTTTAGAATTTATTTTTTTATTTTATATTTGTAGGACATCGGTGCTTCTGCATGTTCCCGTTTTGTTCAACGGTGGTATTTTAGTTCAGAAAGTGGGCAATGTGAATCTTTTAGCTACACGTTTGTTTAGAGAATTATTTAAAATTTTTAATAAAATATTTTTAGTGGGTGTGCTGGTAATCGAAATCACTTCTTCTCAAAGAAGGAATGTCAAATATATTGTGCTCGATTTTCAAGTAATTTTTATTTTAAATTATTTTGACACTTGCACTCACTTTTTGTTTTTTGAAAAATCACAAAACACACCACTTTTCCACTTTAAAAATATTTAGGAGCACGGACATCAACTTCAGATGATGGCCTTCTTCTACTTACCCCAGAAGACGTTCAAACAAGTATTTCACAAGATTCAACTTCTACAAGCACCACAACATCTCAAGAACCTTTACAATCTTCGAGTATAAAGTCTGGCATTTCTGATTCATCAAGTGATCAAATTTCGACTACTGCAGCAAGAATAGAACATCCTGAAATTTCAAATAAATTGCCAGTTGAGACACAAAACAAGGAGGAGGATTTAGACAATGAAAGAAGAGAAAACGAAGAAATAAATCTCCCTGAATTTCAAACTTTTTCATCTTCCTCTCTTCCACCAATTGACTCTCGCGTTCTTTTAAGGAGTCGTATTGTACCTGAAGCACCAATACAAAATGGAGTTAATGGAAGACAAGATGTAATAAAAGAAAAGCCAATTCCAATTAAGACAACTGAACGTCGTGTTGAACAACCTCCTTCAATTCCATTACTCAAATTTGAAACTGCCGAAAATAAAAATGGTAAGAAACGGGGGCATTGTCCCCAAAAATTAACAGAATTTTTTAAAATTAATATTAGCACTTTTTTACATTATTTAACAAAATTTTCTCAGTTGAAAGCACTGATATTCCTGGGCAAACTGCACCTAGCACTGTCATTTCCAGCACTCTTTCTCAGTTTATACAAAAACAAAACACTAAATTAGTTGAGAAAACAAAACTTTCTGTTCATTCTATTCAAATTCCTCTGAACAAAATTGAAAATAAAAATAGGGATGAATTGTCCATTCGTTCAACACAATTGCCAGAAATTGAATCAACTTATTCCATTCTGGAGAATAAAGAAGATGAACAAAAGAAAGAAAATGAAGAGAAGAAAGTTGAAGTAAAGGAAGAAGATAAAAATAAAGAAGGGGAAGAACAAAAGGAACAAAAACTTCAAACAAAATTTGAGGATGGGGAGGACAATCAGTTCGAAACGATACCTGAGAATTTAGAAATATTTTCAACTCTTCAGCCAACTATTATACTACCAAAAATTCCAAAATTACAGACAATTAAAATAGAAATAACTCCAGAAAATTCAGAGGCGATTATTGAAGATAAAATAAATAATGAAGCAACTCAAACAACAACAATAAATGCATTAATTAGTGGAGAAGGACGTGTTGAAGATCAAGAAGAGGAAGGAAGGACAATAATTTCTACCAAAACAGAAGAAACTGATGATGATTTAATTTGGGTGAAGTTACGAGAACGAGAAAATGGAAGAAAGTTTAAAAATCAAGAAGAAGAAAAGGAAGAGAAACATTCAGAAGGACTTATATCTAACGAAGCAGAAGCTTCAGAACCTTTAGGCACATCAGTTCCATCCTTTGAAGAAAGCGACAAGAAAGAAATTCCTTCGGAGAGAAATCTTCAGCCTCTTCCTGAACATGAGGAAAAATCTTTAGATCTTTTTTCTAATCAACATATTAAACAAGAACAACAAATTCCTATTCAACCAAGCAATCTAGGAGAACAAAAACAGGAGCAACATGGGGAGGAGGTTAATCTTTTCATTTTTTGAATTTATTTTAAAAAATATATTGAAAGGCTAATCGTCAAATCATCCCAAACAATGAGAGGCAACAATTGCCAATTATTCCTCATGAAGTGAAGGGCAAAGAAGAACAACCAAAAGCTTTACCAGAATTAGAAATAGACGGTTTAAAGCAACCATCGAACAAAATAAATGACAGCACTGGTTTGAAATATAAAATTGAATCTTTTTTTAGTTACAAAAGTTACAAAATCTAGATTTTGTTTTGAGTTACAAAATCTAACTTTAGCACATAATTCACTAAAAAGCACATCAATAACCTCTTGGCACCATCTAATTTCTTTTCTTTAATCTTTTCTATTTAAAGAAGATACTCAATCTGAACTTCTTCCAATTGATCCTGCTAATGAATTTTCTCCTCAATCATCTACTTTCTCTCAAGAAAATCTAGAGCCAAATGATCAAATTTCTACAGATATTCCACTTCGTCTTGCTCCTCAGGCTCCAGTCAGTTCTCGTCCAAAGCTTCAACGTCCACTTCCACCTGTTCAACATATGATAATTCCTCATATTCAAAATAAACATGAAATATGTTCATTGCCACCAGTTGCTGGACCTTGTACTTCTTTTGTTTTAAGATGGTTATTTATTTTTCTTTTATTTTTATTTTTCTCTTCATTTTTAGGTTCTTTAATCCAGAGAATGGTATTTGTGAACAATTCTCTTATGGTTCTTGTCGCGGAAATTTGAACAACTTCCCTAATAAATCACAATGTGAAGCTGTTTGTTTGGATAATATTCCACAGGTTATATTTTTCTAAAATTTGAAATTAAACAATATTTTTAGAAAGTACAACTCAACGATCGTTGCACATTGGATCGAGATGAAGGAACTGGCACTGGTTATAATGTTCATTGGTATTTTAATGTGCGAAATCTGAGGTTATTTTAAGTATTTTCTTTAAAAAAATTTTCTTAATTTAAGATGTGAGCAATTCGTTTGGCAAGGAAATGATGGAAATGCAAATCGTTTTGATACAGAAGCTGAATGTAAATCCATCTGTGAGCAAACCAATGAGAAAAGATTGAGACCTAAAGAAACGGATGATTTAACTCAACAATTAAATATTCCACCACCTGCAGGACGGATGAGAGCAGAAATAGATAATCAACTTGCTCGAGGAGCAAAAACTGCAGATACTCAAAATGAAGTTGGTGATGTTGGAATACCGGCACCACTTCATACATTGTTTGCTTATTATTGATAATATTTATAATTTTTATTCTTTAGTGATGGATTTGCAAAATCAACAGATGTTGAACCAACAATCGATTCTTTAAGTTTAATGCCTGAAACTACAAATGAACCAGAATCAAACTTTGAACAATCAACTATTTCACAAGCACCTTTACATTCTGGACTTGGAAATAATAATAATCGAGATGGATATGCTGCAATTCCTTTACCTAAAGAACCACCAAAAATGCCTGATCTACCACTTTTAGGAAAGTCTATGCTTCCAAATATTGATTATGTTGAAGGAAAAAGACGTTAGTTTTTAAAATATTTAACGAGGATATTTCTAATTTTCTAAAGTTGACACTAATCCATCTCCACCTGTTCTTAGTGGTTTGCCGCAACATGTACCTGAACAAAATAGTGCAAATAAAAATATGCTTCCAACACACTTTAATGATGATAAAAGTAAATATTATTTAAAAACATTTTTTTTTTTTGAATTTTCTTTCATCTATTTAGGCGACATTGATCCAGCTTTCTCGTTTTCAAAATCTGTGGGTACAATAGCTAATGGCGTTCCTATTTGCCCTAATGGATTAAATACAATGCTTTACAGTGATGGTATAAAATCATAATGGGGGATGATTAAAATATTCTTTTAGGTCGACCAGTTCTTTGCCTCCCTGGAATGGGCCAGTGTCCAGAAAAGTCTGTTTGTTATTTTAATGGTATTGACTACTTTTGTTGTCCTAACGAGGATGGTAAGTATAAAATAAATTTTTGTGAAATTTCTTTTGATTTCTCAAATTTAGATCCATATGATCAACACATCTTTGGTGGATATGATGGTGAAGAATTGAAGGTTTTTAATTAAATTTTACAATGTAATAATTAAATTTTCTTACATTAGCATGGATACAAAGCTGGAAGCACTCAACAGCAACAATCATCTCTCCGAGTTCGCCGACAGAATAAAGAAAACGGGCCTTCATCTTCTTTGTTGACTGAATCGCTTAGATTTGATGGTAATATAATGGTTGAATAATTGTTTAAATTGTGAAATAAATTTAAGATAAATCTCCACCAGGCCCTATTCAACGCCAATCTCGTTTTCATGGAAATGTAAAGGGATCAAATGCAATATGTTATCAACCTTTAAATAAAGGAAATTGTGGAGAGGCTTTGCCAAGATATTTCTATGATTCTGAAAGTGATCGATGTAGACATTTCTATTTTACTGGATGTGGAGGAAATGAAAATAAATTTGGAACAATAATTGAATGTGAAAGGAGTTGTAAAAGAGGTTTATTTTTTAATAAATTTTTCTGTATTTTTATTAATTATTAGGACAAGAATCACCAGAACAGAGTCCATCAACTCAAAAACGACCAGGTGTTTGTCCAGGTGGAAATCTTCCATTGGGTGGTCGTAATCCTGTACTTTGTGGTGAACATTATGATTCTATTGGATGTCCAACAGGTTTTCTTTGTGTTCCTGGTCCACCAAGTGTTTGTTGTCCAACAAAATATGAAAAAAGTGAAATTCGTCGAAAACCTCAACAAAATATAAATAATGAACAAATGCTAGAAGTTTGTTTCTTATACAGGTTATATTTTTAAATTAATATTTTTAAGGTTAAACCAGCACCTACAGAAGAAAATTTGCATTTAAAGAATCAAAATATAGCAGAATTAAATGTTCATTTAATGTTATGTTCTGATGGTTCAGATCCTTTACGTAATGAAACAAGTGGTGAAATAATTAGTTGTGGGGCTGGCGTAGATGTTGATGGACAGTCACATTGTGAATTTGGATTTTATTGTTCTATTGATCATGACAGTAATAGTTAGTTTTATTTTTCCTTTCTTCTCTTTCTATCCTCTATTTTAAGCTCGCTTTTGCTGTCCACTACAAAGCACAGGTGCTAAATTAGACAGTTCTTCAAGTCCTAATGAGGTATTAGCTCCACATTTTGGAAGAAGACCACCAAATCCAGGAGAAGTTTTAGGAAGAGGTTCACATCCTTCTGATCGTCATAATAGATTGCCACTTACCTCTTCTGCCTCACGCAAAAATTCGTCCTCATCAAGACGTGATGTTGAATTTGGACAGTTGAGAATTGAAAGATCAAAGCTTGGAGCTATTGGAGAAGAAAAGAATACAAGGACAGCAAATTGTAATGTTTAATATTTTAACAAAAATAATTTTTAAATTAAAGCAAAAGATTGGCGACCAAGTGAAGAAGATCCATTTGAAAGTGCTGCCGTTTGTTTACTTAGACCAGTTGAAGGTTTTTAACTATTTTCTTTAAAAATAAACTAATTTAAATTGTAGGCCGGCTTTGTGCTAAAGGGGAGAGAACCCCTCGTTCAAATCTTCAATATTTTTATAGTACTATAGATGGAAAGTGTAAGGTAAAATTTGAATTGTTTGGATTAAATGAAATTCTCTTTTAATTTTTAAAGGTATTTTTCCAAAAAGGATGTGGTGGAAATGGAAACAGATTTGACAGTAAAGAAGAATGTGAGCGGCGGTGTGCCAAAAGATGAAACAAAAAAGCAAAAAAAAAATATTTAATAAAATAGAAGAGGCGCTTTATTCTCCATTTATTTGGCCAAAATATAGGCCTTTAAAAATTGAACAAAAATATTCTTTTTTGATTATATAATTAGATGGTATATTTATTATGAGGGAAGAGCTTTTTTTTTATTGGTGATGGGAAAAGGTTTGTTAGTTTTTATTTTATTAAAGAGAGGAGAGAGAGAAAATGATTAGCGGATTGAAGAAATTTGAAAAAGAACGAAATTTAAGGGCAGTTCATGTGGAACATGGTGGAGGGCTAAATTTAAATGAATATTAAGGGGCATTTACAATGCTCAAATGCTAGGATTTTCTTTATCTATCCCAAACCCAATGGCAAATTAAGAAATCCCTATCTTCAAAATCTAAATAATATAGATATATTTATATATTTTTTTCTCTCATAAAATCTGTTTCTTTTTTAACTGTATGGGTAGAAACCAGCATACACTGAGGTCCGAGGAGCAGAACCGGAGCGAAGTGCAGAGTAGTTGGAAGAACGCAACAAATCCATCTATTTTGATTTTTGGATAATTTAGAGGGAAAAAATGTTCAATACCTGTTTACAAGCCTGTTCCAGTTGATAACTTACAGTTGTATATTTATGGCGAAGCTAAAAATGAAGTTCAAGAATGACAGAGCTTTAAGTTTCTAGATAACTTACTCTGTCTCTTTCATAACGTTCTCTGGATAAACTACGTTGAAGAGTATCCACATAACTCTTTAAAAATAACCAGAATTATATTAAAACATAATTTTTAATACCTGATAATTGCTGAGGGGAGCGAAACCTACTTGACCCCTATTTGAGGCGCGATACGTCTCATAATTGCTTGGAACATTCCAATCATATGGTCGATGAAGACTAGCAAAAGAAGATTTATCTTCATTAATTCTAAAATGAGAAACCTGTCGACATAGCTATCAACACGAGAAGAGCGTCCAGTACCAAGATAATAATCAATGCCACCACGAGAACTAAAAATTAAGGTTTGGTTATTTGACTTCTAATTACGTAGATCTGCTCAATGCCAAGTTACTCTGATAAAGAGGTGAACGTTGGAGCGATTGGCTACGTGCCATTTCAAATTGTTTGGCTCCAGCATAATCCATAAAAGAGGTATACGAACTACCAGCAGTTGGTGCTCGACTAATTAATGATGAAGGTGGAGTTGAATAATCACGTGTACGAAGAGGAGCTGGCAGTTGAGAGGCAAATCTAGATTTTTAATATATTAAGGATAATTTAAAAAATATTTTTAGGGCAGAGGACCGGTAACGGAACAACGGGACAGTTGACTCAACCACACACTTGTAATAGTTCCTGGCCTGGCTCTGCGAACGTAAAGCATGACGGCGTTCTCGTGTACGAGAACGGGAACGTTCCAACAATCGTGAAGTAGAGTAAAGGGAAGAAGCGAATGGACCACTTGTCACCAAATCATCAAAGAAGGCAGTGTAGGCTGCTGGTGCTGCTGGCGGTTCACCAACTGTGTACTACAAATTAAAGGATGTAAAAAAGAAAGTTGGGTATTTTTTGTTTTTAGATTCGCAATTTTAATTCAGGATTCTCTCACCTCGTTGCGATATTTGCTGGAGCGATCAACCCAAGGCGAAATTGGTTTGTATGAATCGCGATCCTGAAAGTAAGAAAATTTACTTTAATCATTTAACGCTTAAAATACCGCAGCAGTCCATGAACTGAAAGACTCGCCAGCTGGCATTCTTGCTGGCTTTGTCTCGCCTTTCAGGTCCTATGAAAAAAAAATATTAAAATTAATCATTTCATTTGACAGCTCCACCTGATCATAAGGCATGTAATCGCGGCTGGATGGCTCTCGGCGGAAGGAAACCTTAGAAGTAAAAAATTAATTTCAACTCATAGTTTAAAAATCATTTTACAGGAGAAGGTGAACGCTCAGGACGTGGAGGTGGTGGTGCTGGTGAGCCTTCCAAATCGTCGCGTGGTGGTTTCTCCTGCTCTTCCTCTTGATCTCCTGGCTCTTCAGCCTTTGATTCAGTTTGCTCACCAGCTTCAGATTCTGGTGCTGGTGGTGCCTCTTCATGCTGTGATTCTTCTGCTTTCGACTAAATTGGTGGTATTAAATTTAAATTAACATTTTCTCACCTCTTCCTTAACACTTTCTTTCTCAACATCCTCAGCAATTGTATCTTCTTTCTGTTCACTAATTGACTCATCTTTAGGCTCTTCTTTAGGTATTCCATCCTCGCCACGATCCCAACTAGTTAAACGCTTCCACCTATCTTCTTCTTCCTCCCTTTCTTTCTGACGTTCTTCGAATGAAGCCTGGCGTTGCCTTTCTTCCTCTTCTGCTGCTAGTTTCCCAGCATCAGAGTCCGCAACTTCATTCTCATCTTCATTTGGTGGATCTTCAGCTTCTGGTTTAGGTTCTTCTACTTGACTTGTTGGTGTTCTACAAAATAAATATTAATTTATCATACTCTTTTTCCTTCTACTTTGGCGTTCGGGGACTTCTTGGTGATTTTGAACCTCGTGACTTTGGCGATTTAACAGAAAGCACTTCATCTTCAAAAGTCGTCTTCTTTGCTCCTGTTTTCTTTGAATCAAATTCGAATGCTCGGCCACTGCGTGTAGATTTTGGTGTAGCAGTCGCACCACTTTTTGGAGTTGCAGGGGCACCACTTTTTGGGGTTGCAGGGATTGGAGATGCTTAAAGAAATCCATGATTAATCTTGGGCTTTATTGACTTACCAATAGTGCTTTGTTTAGAGGCGCTTTCGCGACGTGGGAACTCAATTATTCCATTTATTAAAGTGCCACCTTCTACTTTCTCACCAACATCAGTTGCTTCGTCTGGTACTAAATTTTTGTAAAGATTATCACAAGTATTCTTGGTATGAAATATTTTTAGGGATGTGATTTTTCGAGGATCTAGACATTTTATAAATACATATAGCGGGTGGCTGATCTGCCTCACCATCTTCCTGCTCAGCAGTTGGTTCTATAGGCTGTTCGCTCTCAGACTTTTGTTCTGCCTCGGGTTGTTGCTCGTCTAATTCGTTGGGTGTCCTTGGTCGTTTTGGTACTGGTGGTGCCTGAAATTACTTTTAAACTAAAGAGTTGATTTATTTGACACCACCTTCAACTCGAAAGGCTCTGGTTCTGCTACGCTCTCTTCTTTTGGAGGATCAGCCTCCTCTTGAGGTGCTTCCTCAGGTGCTGGTTCTTCTGCTACTGGTACTGACTCTGCTGCAGAATCTTCCACTTTTTGTTCTTCCTCCTCAGGTGGCTTTTCCTCACCTCCATCAAGTATACTTACTGGAATCTCTGCTGCATCTTTCTCTGTGTTTTCCTCTTCTGCTTTGTCTAATCCATTTTCTTTTGGTTGTTCATCATCAGAAGCTTCTTTGGGTTCATTGGCAATTTCTTCAATTCCATCCATTGAAGTAGTCATTGGATCTTCATTAGTGATGTCTGGGACCTGAATTTTGACTTTATAGTAGATTTAAGCTAATTTTATTGACCTGATCTTCAGTTTTTTCATCAGCATTTTCTTTATTTGCTGCGTCTTCTTCAGCTAAATAGAAAAATAATTTAACAAATTATATCCTTTTCTCACCTTGTTGGCTTTCCAATTTGAGATTCTTCTTAAGTAATGTTGCCTCATCTTCTTCTCCTTCTACTTGCGCACCCGAAACATTTTCATCCTCAACAGCTACCCCATTGGTTAATTCCGACATTTAATAGAAATTAGTGTTGGGACAAATAACTAATTTAAGTAGTGTGGATTTTGGTTTAAAATTTAATGAACAATGATTAAGTCGAGTTTAACCAGATGATTGGTTTATTGCTGTCAATATAGCACCCTATTCTTAAATAAGAAAAATCACTTCGACTTGTGAATATTCTCTTTCTTTTAATCTTTTTGGGAAGCACCTGGACAGGATTTTAACCTACTAACAAGTCAATCGGCTAAGACTTTTTTTAAATATTTGAGAATCTCTCACCATTTTTTTACCTCTCTAAAAAAGAAAATAACTCAAGCTATATTTATCTAACATGATACTGCCTTCTCTAAGCTTGTAATTTACGCCCACTCCACTCACCAGGTGATCCCAAACTTTTAGCTAAATCGATACACTAGCGAAAGGGGATTAAGATTGGGAAGGCTCAAGAACGGGCAAAAAAATTAAGAGAAAGAAAAATATGCCAGCTGGGAAAATCTGAACACAATCAGAATTATTTTTAAAAGGTTTGGAATGCTCATCAAAAAACTAATGAGAAAAAATAGCAGCTGACCCGTTTCCTCTCCTTTTCTTTAATTTTTTTGACATCAATTTGATCAATTGATGCATGGATTTGAACGTTTATTTAAAAAGTTCTCAGTTCAAACCTTAAAATATGCGGTCAAAGTCCTACGATTATTTAAGTTTATTTTATTATTTTAAGAGTGGAATGTGAAAAGTTTAAAGATAAATACCAAGAATTAAATTTATATCAAGAATAGAAATTTTTTATCAAAGAAAAAAGACTAAGGGAAAGGCTTAAGGAAAATTAAAAGTTTAAGAAAGGAAAGTGACAATGAAGCTAAAATAAATCAGGGTCAACTCTGACAAGATCGAAACCATCATTTAAAGCCTGATATTGGGGGTGTCAAATTCTTAAGTTTTAGATCTTGTAGAGGTGTAGTCAAATAAATAGAAGCAAAATAAGTGTCGTTGATTTTTTAATAAATTTTGGAAGTTTTTAAAAACTCAAAAGGATTTGTTTAAGAAAATCAACGACATCTATGATAAAGGTCATATTGCAAAACATAACTTTTAGTCAAAAATATTTGGAGAAGTGTGTTTAGTATTTTTAGTCGTTAAGAATACAACCCAAAAATAATAATATAAAAGTTTACCTCGGAATATAAATAAAGTCAGCAAAAAATGAGTAGTACAAAAAGTAGACAACACAATCATTTAAATTACTTTGTTTTTCTTTCAAGAATTTCTGATCTCCCCAAATTATTAACAAATGTACTGTTTGAATCAAGTCCTAAAGATGATCTGCCAGCATCTCCAACAAAAAATGCAGAAAAGGCAAAAAGAAGAAAGACAATACCTCCAATTAGAGTTACTAGAATAAAAAAGGGAAAATTTTCTAGATTTTTAAAGAAAAATCAAACCTGTCCGAACAGATATCCGTTGAGCTAATAAGCGTCCACCAAGTACAGCAATCCCCGTACAAATTGTATGACCAAGTATTCCACCGAGAATAACTCCTTTAAAAATTAGATGATTAGAAGGGGAAATTCCAAAATAAATTATCATACCTACAACATCCTCCCGCGCCCCTAAAATGATTGTCGTTAATTGCGAGCGATCACCCTGAAATTAAAAAAAAAATAGAGAAAAAACGAATTTAAAAAAACTAACCCATTCGGCAAGAAAAGTTAGTATAAAGGATTTTACAAAAAGTGTTGAAATAAATGAAATGATGCGCCATGCAGAAGAGCTTAAAAATTAAGTTTAAAAAATTTTTTAGGATATTTTAAACCTTTGATTTTTATTTTCAGCACTTCCCATTTCTAATGAAGAATATTTTGTTGACTCCATGTCCAATTCTTTTCTTTGAATTTCAGCTTGGGCTTCCTCTTGTACCTTGAAAAATTTAGAAAAATAGAATTTTAATTTTCCAGCTGTAATTAACTAACTTCTTTACTTTCAGCAGCAGACATATGCCAAGCCTCATAAAGCATTTTTAATCCAAAAAGGGCGAAAAGGGCTGTAGACATGTAGAAAGTAAACCAATAAGGGATTAATTGTGCAAACCAGCCAAGGCAAGCGGAAAGAACAGTCATAAGAGCAAGTGCAGATATCGCGCCAGAAAAAACTGTCAATCTTGAATGACGCATTGCCAAAATCTTTGAAAAAAAAATTAGAATAAATTAATAAAAATTAGGAAAAAACAAACCGCAGCAATAAACCATGTTTTATCACCAAGTTCTGACACAACTATAACTGACAAAGATGCAATAAATCCATGGTAAAAACCAAGATTGTTTGAAGGGGAATAATTCATAAATCTGTCGTTATTTTGTACAACAAAAATTTAAAATCCTTCAGAACAACCTAGTTCTAAAAAATTTTTCTTGAAAAAACTTCAATACCCACGAAAAACTACAATTTTAGAATTTCCGTTAAAATTGGCATTCTGTAAATTAAATTTTGTTTATGACAAAATGGCAAATTTTGCCTCATTGACCGAATTGAAGCTAGACATTTTTTGGGATTTTATGTCATTTAATTTACGACTTCCTTTGTATTAATTTGTCTGGCAGTTAGAGAAATTTTTCATCAATTTTAGGAATTCACCTGATTAATAAAATTTTTCAGAGTAGAGATTTCAAATAGAAGAGAACATTTTTATGCAATACTGGAACTACTTAATATTATTTTATTCTGATTTTCTGAAACTTCTAATAAATGGGCCAAACATTAAGTGAACCAATAACGTTGAAGGATACTGCTTCTTGTTCAAATGCTTTGTACAATATAGGTTTTTTATTATTTTTTAAATCCATTAACTATTTTCTTTCATTTTAAAGGCTCATCTTCAATGCAAGGATGGAGAATTAGTTTTGTGAATTTATTTAAAAATTGGTAGTAGTTTAGTTTGTGCGCCTTTTTTACATGTTTTTGGGTCTGTTTTTCTATTAGATCGATAAAAAGAGAAGCGGTGTTGCTGTAAAAGTTGGGCCTACAATTTACACTATTTCCTCTAAAATCATGGTTTTTTAATTAAATTCTTTTAATCTTTTAAAGATATGGAGGATGCTCATGTTCACCTTCTTGAACTAGAAAATGATCCAACTGCAGCCTATTTTTCGGTTTATATTATTTTGTTTTAAAAGTTGAATTTTAACAACTTTAAAGGTGTTTGATGGTCATGGTGGTTCTCATGTTGCCAAACTTGCAAGTCGATACCTCCACAAGCAAATTGCACAATCAGAAGCATATCGTAAAAATTCATTTTTTCTAAAATCTAAACATTTCTCTTTATAGTTCAAGGGAGAATATCCGATGCATTAATTGAAGGCTTTCTGGATTTTGACGAGAAAATGCTTGAAGATGATGGTTTAAAAGACGTTTCTGGAAGTAAGATTTCATTTTATACTTTTTGGTTTAATTTGAATTTTTAAGGCACAGCAGTTGTTGTTCTTATTAAAGATAATTGTATATATTGTGGTAAATTTTTATTATAAGTTTTCTTGCGAATTAAATTAAATTTAAGCAAATGCTGGTGATTCTCGTGCTGTTGTTTCCGTTGCAGGTGATTTTTTTTGAAAAATTTTCTTTTACCACTAAACTTTATTTAATTTCAGGTCTTGCCGTTCCATTGAGCACAGGTATACTTTTAATTTTATAAAAATTAATCTAAAGTTCTTTCATTTCAGATCATAAACCTTGTATGTTTCATTTTATGTTTTCTTGGAAGATAAAAATTATAAATACTTCCTTTTAAGCAAATGAAGAAGAAAGCAGAAGGATATTTGCTGCTGGTGGATGGGTATATTCATCTTTTATTCTATAATGATTTTAATAAAAACTTTCAGGTAGAATTTAATCGAGTGAACGGAAATTTGGCATTGTCAAGAGCTTTGGGCGATTTTGCTTTCAAAACAAATAAAACCTTATCTGCAAGAGAACAAGTTGTGACAGGTTATATTTAAATATTTTTTTTATAAAATTTCACTTTTCTTTTGTTTTTAAGCATGTCCTGAAGTAGAAATTTGTACAATAACAGATGAACATGAATTTATACTTTTGGCTTGTGATGGAATTTGGGATGTGATGAGTAGCCAAGAAGTAATTGATTTTTGTAGAACACGTCTTGCCTCTGGATCTTCGCCAGATCTCGTTTGTTTTTAAATTTATTTTTTAATTACCCATGGAATAGTTGGTGTAGCGGTAGTGCATTTGACTACACCACACCCACTTTTCGATTGAAGTTCGAATCCTCTCGAGTTATATTTTTTCCTCAGTTTACTTCCTTTCTCTTCTCACTAACTACAATTGGTAATACTTAAGTTTGTTCCCCCCCCCCCCCCTTTTTTCTCTTCCTAAAAAAGACTCGTAATGGTCAAACTTTCTTCTTCTCTCAATTTCACTCCATTTTCATTATGGCAATTATATATCGTCGAAATTTTTTAATTGTTCCATTTTATAAAAATGTAACGCTTTCCTCTGATTTTTTACATTTTATACATAAAATTTAATCCTTTTTTGATATATATAATTGCCATAAGGAAAATGGAGTGAAATTGAGGGAAGAAGAAAAGTTTGACCATTACGAGTCTTTTTTAGGAAGAGAAAAAGGGGGGGAACAAACTTAAGTATTACCCTACAATTTTTTAAGATTTGTGAACAACTTATCGACAATTGTTTGGCACAGGATTGTGATTTAAATGGGCTCGGATGCGATAATATGACTGTAATACTTGTCTGCTTGTTGCAAGTTTGTAAACAAATATTTTAATTTTACTAATAAAATTTACTTTTAGGGTCGGTTACAAGGAGAATATATAAAACAGCTTCGTAAAAATGTTCCAACAAAAGCAGGTTGTTAATCTAATCTAAAATTTCTTTTTTATATTTAAAAATTTAGGTGCTACTAGTGAAGAGATATTTTCTACGCCAAGTCATTCTCCACCTGCAGCAGCAGTTCAAGAAGTTTGTGATGGTTCTGAAATTATTGTTACAGATGAAACTGGTGATTTTTTAAACTATAATCAATGAAAACAAAGTGTTTATGATGCCAAACATGGGAATAGTAAATTATAAACCGGTTATTTTGATTTATTTAAATAGGAGCAGGTTTACTTACTAAATTTTTAATTAAAAATTTTATTTATTAGCTGTTACAATTCCTACGGAGCAGTCTAATGAAGAAGAAACAATCGAAATCACAGAAAAGGTTAAATAAAATAATTAAGAATAATGTATAAATTCAATTAAAGGATGAACTTACTGAAAATGAAGGTGTTTGTGAGGTAAACGCTGACTGATTTTCTTTAAGCAGACCCATTTTATTTTAAAATTCTATATTTTAATATTCTTATGTTAGTATCTTCCTAGGTTCAAAAGCTAATCGCTGTAGAGATGCTATACAATTTTAAAAATCTTTAATAATTTAAGAAAATATAAACAAGAAATTTTTTATTTATGTAAAACTTTTATAAATTTCCAAACTTCTCAAGTTCGTCTAGCATCTCTTCCGATTTCTTTGGTTGTATAAACAATAAAGCGGTCTATTCATCTCTTAACAATGGCCAAACAATATCTTCAAAAATACAACAATTAAAGTTTTAGATTTAAGTCAGACCTTCCCAATTTTCCTCCCAGCATTTAAAATCCTTTGATATATTACTTCTTAATTCCTTGAGTGTCTGAAAATCGATGATTAATCATTCCTTAAATAGGAAAAATACCTCATTCTTTGGGAATTTTTCTGAAACCCTTATTATTGCTAGTTCCAAATCTTTAGCGGTGTCAAATAGTATTCCATTTACTTCATCTTTTACTAATTCGGGAATTGCAGGAAAGCGTTTAGCCAAAACTGGTAGTTTTGATCCAAACATATCAACAACCTTTTAAGTTAGTCAACTTTTTAGTAAAATATAAAAATACTTTCATGGGTAGGTCAAATCCTGATGTTGAGGCATGCAAACAAACGCCAATATCAGCACAGGATAAAATCTACATTTTATATCTACTAATTAAAACTTTAAATCTAAACAACCTTTGGATAATCCTCTGCCTCTAACCATTCAGTTAAAATGAAAACATTCTGCCAGGGAATAACACTTATCTTTTCCAAATAAAATTCCTTTTGTGGTCCTTTACCAGTTATCACAACAAGAAGTTTTGGCAATTCAGTTTGGGAATATTCATCGTAATTATTTAAAGCATCAAGCAAAATTGAAAAATCTTCGTCAGGTGTCCAACTTAAAATTATAGGAAAATTTTTAAATGTTTCAATAATTTGAAACATTAACCTTGTGCTCGAAACCATGATTAATGGCCGGTCCTCCCGCAAAACCATTGTTCCCTCGGGTGATTCGGTAAAGAAAAAATCTTAAATTTAATTTCTGGCTTAAAAATTTTCTAACTTTGAAGTTTTAGTTCTTTTTTAGCCAAGAATTTCCTTAAGAATTCACATTTTTCCGATTCTTTGATTGATCTAGAATCAATCGAAATTAGAATATTAAACTTTATTAACCTGAAAAACCAACTTGGGGGTCTGTCATACAAAACTCTTGCATTTATATTCCAGCGTTTGAGCAAATCATCTTTCATTGTGTTCGAAACACATAAATTTAAGTCAGATAAACTTCCACAAAATCCCTCAAATCCAGCAATTAATTGTGATATACTTTAAGCAAAATTTCTTGTAATCTTTTAAGGAATATTAACCTGTTTTTTCCAAACATCGAAAAAGTATAATTGTGCCAATCAATGAGGAAAAACATTCCTTTAATTTTGGCAATCTTAAGAAAAATTTTTTGAAAAATAATAGAACAAAACATACAATATAACAAACAAAAATTGTTGGAATTCCTGGAGGATTTTGAAGGATGAGTAGATTATCCTTATCCTTCCCAACATTTTTACAATTTCTTAATAAAGCAATACCAAGAATAAAAAATATCCAAATTAATTTTAAAGGTAATAACAGAAAACGTAGAATTTGATTATTATTTAATAAAAACGAGGGAGGTTGTGAAATTGGAGAAATCCTAAAAAACTTATTTTAACATTTTAACAAATTAACCTGATATTTTCATGATTTATAATCTTTGGATGGGGTTTTGAATTTAAATAACCAATAATATTTGTTCTTAATCCATGTGAAGCAAGTGAATAAGCATGATTACATGTGCGTGGACTGTGACCTATATCACCGACTACTACAATTGTAGCATTCCGCATATTGGATCAGCTAGCTAAAAGATAGAACGATTTATTCAAAAAAATTGTTGATATGAAATATTTTTGCCTAGTTAGCAATTTGAAGTATTTTGTCATTTGGCGAAATGGCTTTAGTCGAATTGAAAATTTGATACCTCTTTCTTACATTTGGTAATAGAACGATTTGTTTTTTTTTAGTTTTGCCTAATGTAAAATTTGCAAGTTATCATCCAAGTTGTTGCAGGGTGTCTCTGTTTGTTTTCATTTTTTATTGTAATCGGAATGAACGCATTTTTATTTGTTCCCATTATTCCTTCAATAAGTAATTATGTATCTTTAAATTCACATCCTTTTATATCATCCTAATTTTGATTTTTAGATTGCAAATGGATGACCCAGAAATTTCTCATAAATTGGACCCTGATGATTACACTTTCGAAGACAGATATCCAAAAAGAAATCGTAAAAGCAAGGTTATCAACTATTCATAATATTGACATTTATTTTACAACTTTAAGATTGAAGATCTTAGTTCGCTCGAAGATTCAGAACTGCAGAACTACATAGCGGAGAAGCCCACTAACTTGCCTTATGACATTGATGAAATACTTACTTCGCCTGATTATGAATATGATGATGTTGTTAAGAGCATTCCTATTGAAGGTTGTTGCCTCTTTATTTTCAGATGATTTTTTCTACTTTTTAAAGAATTTACGATGGACTATATAAAAAATACCGGCCTTATTACACCACTTTTCTTTTACGCTCCACCGCATGAACTTGGAATGAAGTAACTTTAATTTTATCGTATTTCTAAAGTTTTATCTTTAGTATGCCAAATCCAGATGATTTCACTGTTGATGATGTCCTCGGTATTGTTTTTGAATTTCATTTCTACTTTTATTATTCTTTTTCTAGAAAATGTTGGCCGGGAAAGGAAAATCGAAGTTGTCGAAGTATGCACACAAAATGGACGTCTAATGAACCTGAGCGATTTTATCGACTATTACAAGTTTTTTAATTCTTTATTCTGTAAACCTTTATTTAAGGAAACCTGTTAAGCAACGCGAAGAATTACTAAATGTGCTTTCACTTGAATTTAGTTCAACACAATTAGCAGATCTAGTATGTTTTTCAATATTTAATGAGTTTTTATTTTGGCTTTAAGGTCAGTGCACCCGCTTTTGTACCAAAAATTGATTGGATTGATAATGTATGGCCTAAGGAATTATTTAAACGTCAAGATAATCTACTAAAGAAAAGCTCTTGGGCACGTGAACAGGACTTCTCAACTTACCCAAAAGTTCAAAGGTTTGATTTCTTTTTTGGCGTGCATTTGTTTTTTAGGTATTGTCTAATGAGCGTTGCTAATTGTTTTACTGATTACCACGTTGGTATGTTTTTCGCCTTAACATAAGTATTTTGTATATTTCTCAACTTTTAGATTTTGGTGGCACTTCTGTTTGGTATCACATTTTGAAAGGAGAAAAGGTTTTTCATTTCTGGTAAATAATTTTGATTTGATAATTTTTCAGGTTTTTTGGCTGATTGAACCAACTGAAGAGAATTTAAAATTGTATGAAGAGTGGATCTTAGGTGGCAGTATCAATTCATGTTTTTTCGGCAAAATTGTAAATAAATGTACGCGATTGTTTCTTAAGCAAGGGAGCACGCTGATAATTCCTTCAGGTTTGTTTTTCTGAATTTAATTTTTGAGATAATCAATTTTATAGGTTGGATCCATTGTGTTTATACACCAGTTGATTCACTTGTTTTTGGTGGGAATTTTCTACATTCATTTTCTGTGCCAATGCAAATACGGGTTTCTCGATCTGAAGATAGAATTAAGGTTATCTTATCAAATATGTCATTCGAATAATATTTTTTTTAAATAGATTGGCAGCAAATATCGATTTCCCCACTTCAAGCAAATTTTTTGGTGTTATTTGGCTAAAGTTATAAAATTGGCAACTGGAAGAATTTACCAAAACGTCCCAACCGAACAAGCTTTTATTGATAAGGAGATTGATTTTGAGGTAAAAAATGTAGAATCTGAACAAACAGGTAATTATAAAATCATCCAAATTACTTAAACAAATTTCATTTTTCAGCATGCCAGCAAACTAATGCTGCTAATATTTTTTATGATAATATTGGAAATTCAGAAGACGTATGTATTGTTTAAATTAAAATGTTTTTTTAATTTGTCATATTTTAGGGTACGTTTACATTCAATCCTATTCAATTAAAATTTGGTGATCAAGATCCTGATATTTTTATACATTGTGAACATTATGATATGGGTATAAATTTTTAAGAATTATTGTTTTAAAATTTATTTTCTTTTTAAAGATTACTTGCTTTCACTTTCACCTTTCGAAATCAATGGTTTTCATTCACTTGTTACCTTTATGAAACGATTATTAAATTCAAAACAACCTGAAGTGATAGAAGGAATAACTCGACCAGCTCATCTAATTATGGAGCTGAAAGTATTTTTTTACTTCTTCAGTCCTTTTAAAATTCAAATTTTTAGACTCTTTTAAACAAAATCAATTCATTAGAACGACTTAATTTGCGCAAAGACGTTGAACTCTTTCAGAAGAAATCTAAAATATGTGGATTTGCATCACTTACTATTGATAATAAGAACCTATTTCACGAACAATTAGTTTGATAATTTTTGTATTTTTTAATTTATTTTTTTAAATTAAGGAATTAACTGTACAAGTACCTCGTAAAACAAAAGGTAATTTTACCTTTCAAATAAATCTAAATTCGTCATTATAGCAGTTCGCCGGAATATTTCAAATAATGGCAAGAAAAAGCAAGAACCAACTCAACCTGTATTAGTGGATGGATTACCTCTTCCTACATTAGCAACAACTGAAGAATCGTCTGTAAATGCTTACAATCCTATTGCACAGGTTGTTAAACTTGGTCATAAACCAATTGCTAGTGCATGGCGCCGTTCATCTAATGTAAAATTATTTTGTCGAAGTTTTGAAAATTTACTTTAGATGGTCAAATCATTGCCTTCAACATCAGTTTCTACTTTGAAGAGAAAATCATCAGATTTTGAACAGCCCTCTACCATTGAACAAACTACTATTGATCCTACCGATTCTAATTTACAAACAATGACAGATCTCAATGAGCAGTCAATTTCTTCAACAATGGCTCAATCCTCGATGGAAACTAAAAATATTTCAGATGTAAAACCTAGTGTTTCTAAAAGTAAATTTTTGCTTTCTTTTTAAAAATATCCTTTAAAAAATTTAGAAACCAAAAATAAATTCAAATTTACACGAGCTAAACTTATTGAGCAGCATGACGATTCACCTGAATTTATACATCGTTCACCTCTTCAACTTTTTTCTGCCATTCAACCAAATAAAAATTCCATCAGCAATACTAATGTCAAACCTACTGAAACAACTTTAAACCAACAAAGTTTCGCTCCACGTAAAACTTTTCAGAACCGTCAGAGATTTGATGCTGGGCAACGATGGAATGATCAATATAACTTTCACAGTCGTGCTTCATATAACTATGGTGGACATTTTCCCGTTCAAAATCCTCGCTTTTATTATCAAGGAGCGCGAGATCAACGAAATGAAAGCTTCATTAGACCACCAGGTTTTTTTTATTTTTAGTTAATAATTCTATTCTTAAGAACATCGGAGACAAACCTATGAGCAGCCAGCAAGAATCAATACTTCTAATTGGAGGTCTAATGACAATTTTACATCAATGGAATCATCTGTTTTGGAAAGAGTTGTGGAAAGATCTAATACCCCAGAAAGAAATGATTACTTTGAGAAACGTAGTGATATTCCTATTGAGCCAAAACATCAGCAAAAATCGGAAGAAACTCAACCAATGGATACAGCTAATGAACTTCATCAAATTTCTCAAATGTATTCGAATTTTTTTTTTTAATTTTGAAGAAAATCTTTTTACAGAATGAATTTTCCATGCGGTGCCTATCCTTATTCATCTGTGGATTGTGTTAATGTTGCGCATATACCGCTCCCGCCTTCACCAAAATCTGATTTTTTGCACAATCCTTTTGATGGTAATGGTGTTTCAACTGGAAATGTTTCATCAGATCCATTTACTGAAGTTGATCAACTTGCACAGCTAGGACAAATGATGCATGAATAGAATTAAAATGACATTACTGCGATACTACAAATTTTTAGATTTTTTTAAAAGAATTAAATAATTAGCAAAAGATTCTTTTTAGGTTTTTACCAAACGTTTACGATTAATCTCACCTATTATTTTATAATTATTATATTTTTCTCAAGTTTACAAATTTTCATTTGTTTGTATGCTCCTTTTGTAATAAAAATTATTATTTCATAATTTTTAAGTTTTGTAATTGTATTGTAGCAATTCGAATTATCTTTTTATTTTCATTTACTAAATTAATAAAGCTCATTACGAAAAACAAAAATAATCTAATAACAAGTTTAAGCTCATTTTAGATTTGGATTTTTGCTCAAGATCATGGTTTCGTCTTCGTCAGATGAGATGTCACGTTCAAATCTGGACCATTTCCACGACCCTTTCTTGCTTGTTATATGCGGGTGTTCTGCTATGATTGTCAAATCTCCTTCCTCGTCATCAAGTGCATAGTTTTCTCTGAATACCGGTATTTTTATTTTATTAGTTTTTACCGAAAGTTTAATGGTCCGTTTGAACTCGTTGAGAAGTATGCTGAAGAAATGAGTGATCCACGAGGTGAATCGTCATACGATGTGAGTCTTTCATCAACAGTATAGTAGGATGAGCTACAGAGAGAGCAAAACAGGTCCTGGCTTGAGCTTTGTGAGGATGGTGTCGTGTGTGGACATGATGGACTTCCGTTGAAACTCTTGAAAATTTAATTTTAAAATTGATATAGATGTCGATGACCTGGTGGAAGACTGGCTCCTCTGAACAAGTATCGAAACCAGAATCAGGCCGTAAGCAAGTGCTTTCTAATGAAAGGCAATGGCTCGTCATTGGTGTTCGAATCGGAATAGAGATTGGTTCAGGTTCATTACGTCCTGATGAAGCCCTGTATGAGCACTCCTCAGAACTTTCACTCTCTGTAGTTCTTGCTGTCCCCAATGAGTTCTAAAATTTTAAATGTGAGGCAGTCCACCATTATTTCTGCTAACCAGTCTTCCTTTGCGTTTCCAGAATTTTTGCATTTCGAAAAATCCTCCAACAAAATCAGTCTGAGGCTGGATGAGCCATTCGTGTGAGGACAGTTGTTCTAGCCTTAAGCGACGTTTTGGATCCGGTTGGAGGCAATTCTCGATCAAAGAACGACATTCTTAAAATGAAAAGGGATGGCGTAACTGAGTTTATTGTTTGATGTTTAGTTTCTGATTGATGAACACACCTTTTGAAATGTAGCTAGGAATACGGATTTTTCCAGCACAAACATTCATCACATTTTGGAAGGGTGGATGGCCAATTAGCATTGTATAAAGAAGAATTCCCAAAGTCCAAACAGTGCCTTCTAACGGCAGAAATCGTTGTATTTCAAAAACTTCGGGTGGGCAGTAAGAACGAGTACCTTAAAGGATATTTTCTTTTAAAGTTTTTGTTTCATCTTGCCATGAAATTGTCTGGAAATTACTCGATCCTTAAATTCAGCTGCTCCAAAATCACATAACCACGTCTTTCCTGTGTCCATATCCAAGATGATATTTTCATCATAAAAAAATTCGTAATTGGGTCTTTGAATGATTTGCTTACTTTAACATCTCGATGTATAATAGAATGCCGATTGTATAAATCAGCAATTGTCCTCACGATCTGTGAAAAAATTTCGTTTGTCACATTCTCGTTCAATCGTCCAGTTATTTTAATCAAGTCGAAGAGATCCTTTTAATTTATATGTTATATTTCATCAGGGCATTTAAACATGCCATAAAGTTCTTGGGTCTTTCCATAATAATTATAAATCCATTTTTGCTGAAAATACATTTTACAAGTATTCATGCATTTTAATCACCTGCTGAACCAGTCAACAAGACGAATGACGCCCTTCAGAAAATTGTTTCCTTTAGTATCAATTATTATCTTGTAGTAGTTTACCTCACAATTCTGACATATTTTTAGAATTATAATTTCCTTTGGAAGAATCAGTCCGTGGTCTAACGTCCAGTTCGTCACTTGTCGATGTCGAACAAATTTCACCGCTACCGGCAGACAATCATAAGCCCGATAGCCCGGAAATTATTAATTTTATTCAAGAATCTTACTTTTTCTAAAAGTTCCCTACTTGGTAAACTGTGCCGAAACCGCCGCCTCCTATCTTGTCCAAAATTCTGAACAAAAAATTTCTCTGCATTAAAGAAGACCTACTTGTATTGCTTCCGAAATTCTTGGAGACGATTTTCTTGGATAAAAGTTTAAACAAGGAATCGAGAGGTGTTACTAATTCTGTAACTTTATATACTTACTTTTTGGACGGAAACAGCAACCAATTTGATGAAAGAGGCAAATAATAAAGTTAGAAATACGACTAAACAGACCTAATGCCATACATACTTCAAAATAGATTAGTTTTAAATTTTAGTGGTTTTTATTTCTAGTGATCCAGGATTTTCTTTTTTGATCGATTACCTCTCTCGCATTTGAAATAAGACTCGCTTTTCTTTGCTCTCTTGTTTTTGTGAATGTTTTGTTTCATCTTATGCCTCATATCAGTTTTTTAAAGATAACAATTCATTTTTGCGCATTGAATTTAAAGAGAAAAATGAACGGACAAGGAACATAATTCTGAAATATACAGAAAATTTTTTGGGTACGGTCATTTTCAAATTATGAGCTTGGACTCAAATGAACCAAACATATGAAAGTGACTATGTAAATAAGAGAAATCAACGAAAGAGTGAATAAAATATGAGAGTGCGAGGCGACGATATTAAATTTCTATCGGAGCATTTGAGCACTAGCACTGTCACTCAAATGGGTTGTACTACTTTGTAATTAATCAAAATGCCAGTCAAATAATTATTTGCTCAAAGTTTTAACGGAAATTATTTTTTTTAAAGCCAGACGCCCAAAAAACTTGTACATAAATTGTTTGTTTATATTTTTGATTTGTTAATCCTTAAATTGTTCAAGTTCTTTTAAATTCTATACAATTCAATATTGTTTAAATAATTTTTCTTTTAATTTTAGATTATTTTAGCAATTTTAAATATTTACTTAAATTATTTTTTCTTCAAAAATGCTTCCAAATCAACAACCAGGCATCAGTGTTTCAAGTTCTCCTGCACTGTCACCGAACAAATCAATAAAACAACGACAACGCCAGAGGACTCTTAATGAACAATTGGACCTTTTGGACAAACAATTCTGCGTGGAAGTTGATGTTCAGATGGTAAATAGAATTGATTCTATTTCTGTTAGCACGCCGACTTCCAGGGATTTTGTATGATTTTTTCTCATTAAAATAGAATATTTTTCTTACTTTTAGTATAAGCAAAAGGGTGTTAATAAAATGTTCTCAAAATCCCTCGATGGAGTTTTCCAGCCCGCAGACGTTCTTTCTCAATGTATATATTCAACAATTGTTTTTCAACGTTTTTAATAAAATTTAGCACCATACAGCCCACCAACGAAGACTTCTCGTATTCAAAACTTCTTTCGATATTATTCGCCTAATCCTGTTACTCAACACCAGACTTTACATAAGGGCCATTATGGAGGTTTTTTTGTTAAATTTTTAATTATCTTTAAAATTATTTCTTTAGGTAAATGCTCTCCCATTGATTTTTCTACTTCCGCACGTCCATTAATGACGAACGTACATGCCCAGCAATCTAAATCAATCAGTGATTTTGGACCTAGTTCTTTTGGATCAAGAATTGTATTGATTCCTCCAACTAATGAGAATGCTGCTGGATGTAAAACAGCTCTTCTTATCAAAAATGAGGTATTTTTAATAAATTTAGAGGAGACAGTCCTAAAAACGAAAACATTTATATGATTGCGTGTCCAGAAAAACGAAAAGGTTTAAATGTTGGGGCCATAAAATTTTGCGTGTAAATATCTGCCAGCTAAACTTTTTGTATACAATATTATTGTAAACAAATATAGCTACAAAATAAGGCAAACATTTTTAATCTACGCTATCCCTCATTATTTCTTTCCATGTGCGTGAGAAACTATGCGGCCCTCATTTCCTTTGTCGATCAATAATGGCCAAAGGTTGGCCTTATATTCGGCTGTGGTTTCAACTCGTTATTTTTCGTTTCGGTAATCAACTGGGAATATTATTCTTGGGCTTTCTCATTTCGGTAAATTTGTCATCTTCTTTCAGCGAGTATTTGAAATGTGAAAAATCTAAAAACAATTGATTTCATTCATTATTCTTTACCCTGATTTTTAGATTTCAGCATTTTTTTACTCGACCAGCTGTTTTGTTTAAGTTTCCAAGATGATATTCTTACCGATTTTTAAATATAGCGCCCATTCGTTATCGCATTTCACATTCTTTTATTTTATATCTCTGCACTCCCGACCCCTCTTGCCAGTTGAATCGTCACTGCTCACGCGTTGTTGTTGTCCTTGGCATTTCACTCCTCTATTTCATATATACATTCCGCTCGCTGCTTTACTTTTTCCCTCTCGGCAATTCTACAAAGAAAGCAGCAATATTCACCCGTCAGCATTGCCCTCACCTTTCATCTTTTTTTTTCTCTTATATTCTCTTTTTTATTTCTTTTATGCTCCGCACATGTGACCTCTGGACCTGACGGGGTTAGTTTTGGAAAACACCCACAATTCGGCCCATTTTCAAAATTTCGTTTCCTTGTATTTTCTGAACATTGGATGATAATTATCAGAAAGACAACCGCTTCAAAATATCTTATTTCTTTCGATTATTCTTAAACGACAAAACTACTTTTTTCTTAAAATATCACCAACTTCACTTATTCAACAGAAGTAGAAAAATAGCGTTATCATTGGTGATTGGGTGCCTTGCTACATGTTTGGTAACAACTCATCAGGAAAAGGCAAAGGCTCAATCCGAAAGGCTATTTACAAACAACTAGCTCGGCCAAATACTAGCGCCAACGAAAATACTACTACATCCATTTCAACAGATCGAGACTGTCAAGTGCCAAAACCGCGCCCACCTTCTTTTACATTTAGTAGTCCATCAGGGACGAACGTTGCAGCTGCAAATAATTTGTCAATGGTAGGAACACTTGCAGTTTCTTCACCGGCGGCAATCGCTAGCGATGGTAATTTGATTTTGGCGTCTAAGCTTCACTCGTTTGTCGTTACTCCTTTTTTAGAGAATACTTCCGGCGTTCTTTGCAACATTGATAGAGCAATCCCTCCTTCCTCATCGGCACCTGAAGCAACAGAAGGGCAGCAAAATTGGTTACTTCAACCAAAACATTTAAGTAACGGGCAACAAATGACCAGAGTTTCGTGCCATCAGCAGCATTATAGAAGTATAAGTGATTCGCCTAAATATGTAAATACCGGAAAAGCTGCTCTTTTGGCAACATATTCACCAGCGCCGCTTCTGATCCCGTTGGGGAATAGTCAGTTTTTCTTGTTATCTTTATCCTTTATTTTTCCAATATCCATGAGGTGGGTGGTGGTTTTTCCTTACACGCGTGCGTTTCTCTAACTCTATCCACTTCATCTCACCAGGAATGGAACGAACTGGGGAAGCGCCACTCAGTGCACGCCCAACTCTCCAGCACAGATCCAGTCTCAATAATTCGTTCTATTCAATGCGACCTAAATCAGCAACGGGTCCAAACATTTTTCTGGCCACACGCCTTGATCATCCAACAGTTTTCGATTTTGAGGACTGGCACACTTCGCTTGATAAACGTGAGAAATTAATTATTTTTAGAATTCAATCGATTCCTATTCAACTATGGGTGACAGCATGCCCGAAATCAATAAAATTTTATTTGGTTAGAAATTCGTTTTATTTTCAATGACGGTTCTTTTATATTAAATATGATTAAGAATTCAGTTTTTCCTATTTAAAAATATTTTGTTTTTCATTTCTTAATTCAGAAAGTCAGGAGGCAGTTTATTCACTCTTCATGAAAGCCCATAAATGCTATGACATCGGTTTGATTTATTTTTATTTTGCTTTTTAATTTATCCATTTCTAGTGCCTACGAGTTCAAAACTGGTAGTTTTTGACACACAGTTGCCAGTCAGCAAAGCTTTCTTTGCGCTTGTCTACAATGGGTTTCTTTTTGTCTAATTTTTTAAATTAATCGATTATTATATTCTTAAAGGGTCCGCGCGGCACCTCTTTGGGATAGCCTTGCCCAGGAATTTGTTGGCATGCTTACTATTACTGACTTCATTCAAATCCTTCATAAGTATACTAATGTTAACTTTATTTTCTAATATACTTTAAGGTATTATAAAAACGATCAAATGGAAGATGGCGTAAAATTGGAGGAGCACAAAATTTCAACTTGGCGAGATATCTTCAAATCAGACAGTAGTCTCAGGCCGTTCATCACTGTTGATCCTGCAGAGAGGTTTTACTTTATTTTTCCATTTTTATTACTGTTTTTATTTTTAGTCTTTATCGAGCAGTTCAACTTCTTTGCGAGCACAAGATACACAGACTGCCCGTGATGGAGCACGCCACAGGAAATATTCTGTACATTCTTACGCATAAACGGCTTATTAAATTCCTTCATTTATATGTAACTTTGTTCGAACCTTAAAGATTTTATATGACATTTTTAAGATAAGTGACTTACCTAAGCCTGCCTTTATGGATAAGACACCAAAAGAACTTGGCATTGGATCTTGGGAAAATATTTGTACAATAAGCAAGTCAACTCCGCTTATAGAAGCAATGAAAACTTTCCTTTCAAAGAGGGTTTCTGCTCTTCCTTTAATTGATACGGATGGAAAAGTAATTTAAGTTTTTGATAAAGTCATTATCTTTTTGTTTAGGTTGTTGACATCTACGCTAAATTTGATGTTATAAATCTCGCGGCCGACAAAACTTATGATAAATTAGACGTTACTGTTTATGAGGCGCTTAAGCAACGTTCTGAGGTTAAATTCTAATTTATTAGTTGTCCTATTATTTATTTTTAGTGGTTTGAAGGTGTTCGAAAGTGCTCTGATAAAGATTCTCTAAATCGAGTGATTGGTGAGAACTTATGTCAATTTTTTATGTTTATCTTTTTAAAGATATTTTGGTGAAAGCGGAAGTACATCGATTAGTGGCTGTTGATGATGAGAACAGGGCTGTTGGCATAATCTCACTTTCGGATGTTCTTCGGCATTTGATTCTCGAGTTACCTAGCAGTAAAGACATTGAACAACAGATTGCAAATGCAATAGGTGCTCGAGAAACGCCAGACATGGGAATTCTAGACTTGGAGGCAAGCATAGAAGACGTTCATGTAGCACAACGGGTTTAATGGCAATCGATGCTTGTAGTCGTTCTTACCGACCAGCACGTAACCATAAGTTCCGGAAAATGAGTATGAGTTAAAATGTTAGGTGTTGCAATTTGCAATGATCTGATTGGATACGTGCTTGGTTTATTTTTTTCCAATGACTACAAATCTACCCTTTCCCACAGCTTGCCATCTCCTGCAACCTGTGAATGACCTCGCCAAAATATTAGGGCTACTTTTTATTTTGAATATTTTTTCATTCCTTATATTTAAATAGCCTGTTCTAAAAGTAGCGGGATTTAATTGTTAGACTTTGTTGTTTTGATTTTGTCTAAAGTTTAAGTAGTTCACATATTGTCGCTGAACATAAAATTTTGCATATCTTTTTTTTTGAACTTTAAATTGCTCAAAATGTGGAAATGACACATAAAATTATTTAGCATTTTATATGAAACAACATAATTTTAATTAGAAAATCTTCAATACGAATCTAAAAAAACCTGTGTAAAGTACATAGATATGTGAAAATATCAATAATTTTAAGCGCTATTAATTCATACATTCACCACTCTGCCTCACCATTACTTTTATGAAAACAATAGTCTTTGCCTTTTATTTGCATAACCTAAAAATTTTTTAAATTTAAAGGAGCATTTTTTAACACCTACTCCATCTTTTAGAATGAATTTCCATTTGTTTCTTGCTCGATGGACCTTTAGATCATGAGTTTATTTTAATTTTTAGGATTAAAAAAAACCTTTTCGAATTGGCAAACGACTACATTGTCAGCATCAAAGAGTGTGTCTAAATCTTCGTCATCGCTTTGGTCATCGTCTGAATTTAAAGGTTCCTCTTCTTCCGCTGGACTTTCTTGCTGTGCCGTTTCATCTTCCAAACCAGCATACCTTTTCAGAGGATCGTCATCCTGCTCTTCCTCGGATGAACTAGAATAAATGAAATAATATATGAGCAAAAAACAGTTAATAAACCTGTCAGTCATGCCTGGGCCTCCACCGTCTAATTGTGATATCCGCTTCGTTGAACCTTTATTCTTCCTCGTGCGTGCTTAATTAAATAGAGGATAAGTCAGGATTGAAAAATTAGTCCTACAATTATCAAATGAAGTTGCACCGTCGAGTTGGGGCACATGATTTGATGGTTCCTTCTTTGTCGCAATTTCTTGCACAGGTCTACGAAAACTTGTGTTTCCAGCATTTTGTTGTAAAATTAATTGAGCTTGACTATCCAGGCTAAGTTGCATTTGGGGGTTGAGCAGAACCAAACTGGGAGCTCCATTAGGTCCTTCAATTATTGCATATTGCGATCCAGGTGGCAATACTCCCGATGGCAATTGCACCGCCGCACCGAGCATTTGCGCCGGCAAATTTAATAACTGCACCGAGTTCTGAAATTCTTTGATATTATCAGATATTTATTTAATATAAAATAACCTGAATGGGAGCGGATGGTTGAGGCTGACTTTGTTGTTGTTGCGTTGAAACTGCCGCAAAAGTCTTTTGCTGTTGGGAGGTTGTTGATATCCCCTGCGCCTGCTCTGGCAAAGATGGACGTTGTGAAGTTCCTGGCGTTTGTTCAGATATGGGTGGACGTTGTGCAGAAATCTGTAATCAGAATATTTTTTTAAATAAAAATAAATAAAAATAAACATTTTGTGTAGTATGCTGTCTGGATTGTTTCAGAGGCGGCTGTGCTGGAGGTGGTGGCGGACGAGCTTCCAAATCGACTGCTCCACTCGCTTGTATTTTTGTTTCCCATGCCTTAAAATTATGGTTAACTAAAATGAAATTAAAAATAAAACCTTTTTTAATTGCTGTAAAACTTCAATATCAACGCCTTCGTCCAAGAATGCTTCTCTGACCTGACTAACAACATCACTAACTACACTACGATAAATTTCCTCCTAAAATTAGAAATCATTATGAAATTTGGAAAATAACTCACTACTCCAAATCCTTGTTGTGTTGCCATGAACTCGATTAAAAACAAGAATACGTAATTTAATAAAAATGATTTTCCCTTTGGACTCTAGTGTCCTTTTCAAAATTTAATTCTCAAGGGTCAGCCTACTTAGCGTTGGCCGCTTAGGCGCGACCACTTAGTCGCGCCTACTTTTTCTTAAAAACGACAAAATGTTTCTTTTCTTAAAAAGGACAAAATGTCTCTTTTCATAAAAACGACAAAATGTTTCTTTTTAAAAAACTATAAAATGTTTCTTTTCTTAAAAACGACAAAAGTTTCTTTTCTTAAAAACGACAAAATGTCTCAATTACCCATAAACGACAAAATGTCTCAATTCACTGTAAACGACAAAATGTCTTAATTCCTCATAAACGACAAAATTTTAAACTCATCCATTTGATCCAATTTTGGTATCATTGGATAGAGCTCGACGAGACGAGTCGAAAGATGTATAGTTTGTTACGTTTATACTATTTTGAAAGAAGAAAATTACGTTTGAAGTTAAGGCAAAAATCGCTAAAATAAGCTCACCCCCAAAATTTTCAGCCGGTATATCTTCGATTCGGTTTGTTAGATCAGGATGTGTGATACCTCATTCGATTCCTTATCATTAACTGTACAACATATCAAAAAATGGGGCAATTCTATCGTGCCGTTTTTAAGATATTGATCAATGAAATATATGATTTTTGGAGATTTGGAGATTTTTTAAATTAATTCTTTTGATCCAATTTTGGTATCGTTGGATAGAGCTCGACGAGACGAGTCGAACGATGTACATCCTATGATTTTTATGAAAGAAAAATGCGTTTGAAGTTAAGCGAAAAATCACTAAAATAGCCTACCCAGGGGCGGTATTCTAAAAACGAGGTAGGGGTTAACCTACCCGCAGCTGAGGGTAAACTAACCCACAACCCTTAGCACAAAACCCAGAACTCGTTAACACCGAGTTCGGGGTTGTTACTCGGGTAATAGAACCCACAGCTGCGGGTAGGTTCCTTACCCTTAGCATAAAATGAGGGTTCTGGGTTAGTTTACCCGCAGCTGCGGGTAAATTTTTAACCCTCATCGGACCAGGGTTAAAATCTTACTCGATGCTTTTCAAAAAATTTTTAAAAATCCAAATTCGACTTAAAAATTTCAAAATAAATATTTTTAGATAGAGCAGGATGTGCTCTATTTTTTGATATAAGTTTTAAAAATTTTTCTTTAAAATTGGATTTTTAGTACGGTCCAGCGTAAAGTTACTCATTTTAGGGAAAATAAAAAAGGAAAGGGACGCGTTGTTTCAAATAGGCCATGTCTATATTCGAATAGGCTTCTTTTAAATTTTATAACTTAAGGGAAAATTGATCTAAAATTATGATTTTTTGAAAATATTATAGAAAACAAGCTAATAGATATCAATTTTTATATAAGGTTACTTGATTGATCTTTCTTATAAATGCGTAGTTTTTTTTTAGTTAAATTTATAGATCATGATAAAAATTTAATTTTGTATCAAAATATAGAAGAGGTTGTTCTCTATATTAATTCTAAAAAAACAAAATTTTATAGCAACTTTCCTAAAAGTTACGAATTTTTAAATAATAATAATAATATTTATTCAGCCGCAAATTGCAAATATAGCAACATAAGGGGCGAATTATAAAAGATAATAATAGAAATTCAATAAATAGGTCAATTTAAATTTAACCAAACCAAGAACAATTTAAAAAGTAAAATAAATGCATATGTTAAGGCAGTGGGTGGAGATGGTGGACAACCATAACCACCTTCATTTCTAGGTCTTTTTAAAGGTTGTTGTTGGTTTGGCATAATTAGGTAAGTAGAACAAGTACTTACTATAATTGTATGTCTTAATTAAAGCGCTTAAAAGTAAATTAATTAAATGGAAATAAAAAAAATAAAAAACAAATTGTTTGTATATGAAAAAAAAGGAAGGAAACAAATCAACTTATCTATAAATTTAATTAACAAAATGCCAATTTTTTGAAAAAACGCAATTTCCTGTGTTGGTAGGAGCATGTGTAAATAGAGTATAGAGGTAAGATTTAACGCCAGTCAATATTAACACAATAAGCCGTACATTTGAGTCTGTAATTTTAGGATTTATTGTGAGCATTAGTGTTAAATTTTAAAGGTTACTTATTTATATCCCCTTTGCTTATCTGATAGCGAAACATGGATTGTTTAATTAATAAATAAATGAAGAGAGATAGGGAAGAAAAAAGAGAATGACAGAAATTGGATTAATAGAAACAAAACAAGGATAGAGTATAGTCCAGAAATATGTGATTTTTATGATCGAATTTTATCTAATATTTAGGGAATCGTCAAAGGTACTTAAAAAGTTAGTAAGCCAGTTTTTGAAGGTGTTAGGGTTTTTGTTAAGGAAGGCCTCCTGCGGGAGGTTGTTCCAGTCGGGAATACATCTGTTTATAAAAGAGTTATGGGTTTTGTTATTTTTTGATTTCATTTTTATTAAGAAATTATGTTTTCTAGATGGTCTTTTATTAATTTCTAGGAATTTATCGCGTTTTAGGTAGCTAAATCCCATAATAATTTTATATAATGTAGTTAAGTCAATAATTTTTCTGCGTGATATTAATTGTTGCAACTTAAAAAATTGAAGCCTTTTTATGTAAGATACCTTCTTTGAAATGGTTTTACATTTAGTAAATGCTATTCTGGTATAGAATTTCTGGACTTTTTCAATTTTGTTAATGGATTCTTTTAGATGAGGGTTCCAGATCTCAGAGGCATATTCTAATATAGGGAGTACATATATTTTAAATAATTGTGCCCATATTTTTGGATTAGTGGATTTAATGTTTCGTAATAGTTGGTAGGAGCGAAAATATGAGGACTTAACAAAAAGTTACAGCTATATATTAAAGTAAAAAATCTATCCACTTAAAAGAGATGAATTTACATATGTTTTTTAAGGGATATATTTTATCTAATTTTTGCAATGAAAAAGAATTAACAATAAAAAATCAAATTGCTTTCAAAATTTTATAGGATAATTATAATAAAAATTAAAAGTATTCCTCATTTTTTAATTAATTTGTCTTATAAGAAATGAATGATATTCCAAAAAGAGGGTTGTGGGTTAGTTTACCCCTACCTGCGAGTAATCATCGAGTTCTGGGTCGATTTTTTTATGCTAAGGGTTAACCCGCAACACCGGGTTCTATTACCCGAGTAAGAGAACCTGGTAATCTTACCAGGTACCCTTACCTCGTTTTTAGAATACGGCCCCAGAAGATCACCTCCTAGGCTAAATTTTAAACTTATCTTTTTAATGCAATATTGGTATCATTGGATAGAGCTCGTCGAGACGAGTCGAATGAGGTATCATTTGTTTCATTTCATTTATTTAAAAAAAAGATTAAGCGAAGTTTTAGGATTTGCAATTCTCCACAAATAACTTTTTCTCTAACTACACTATTTCTCCAAAGTCCACTTTTAATTATTTAGTATTGTGCGCAAAAAACGCAAATTTTTCAAATTTCACCAAATTTTTTTAAATTGACTCAGACTCTATTGGCAGGACTCTATAGTCCCATTTTGGGACAAAATTTCGTTTATTTATTAAAATGCCAAAAATTTATTAAAGTGCCAGAAATTTTAAAACTTCTTATTCTCCACAAATAACTTTTTCTCTAACTATACTATTTCTCCAACGTTCCACTATTAATAATTTAGAAATGTGCGCAAAACATGCAAAACGCAAAAATTTTAATAAAATAACTGTGACTCAAGTGACCAATACTCAACTGTCAAAATAAAATAATTGGACAAACCGTCATTTATTTTCTATTAATGCATAATGCCAAAACTTTTTAAATTTTATCACTTAGTTTTTGAACTTCAATCGAGTTCAAAAACCCTTATCTCGGTTTTGGACCAGAAGATCGATTAGCTGACCTGTAATATTGTCGATAAGACTTTAAATATTATTTATACAAAAATAAAAATAGAGCCAGCCAAGACACTCAATTGAATTTATTTATAAATATCAATAAATATGTATGTAATGAAAGTTTAAGTTAAATATCTGCACTGAAGTGCATCGTTGTTTAATTTATTCATTTTTCTATCAAATCAAGAAACAGAAGTAATTCCTCTATGATCCGGCAGTTCCAAATCTGTCAAAGCCATATCTACCCACTTGAACAAATAAATTAAATAATTAATAAAATAAATTAAATAAATAATTAATAACTCTTAAATTACCGCCATCGGTTGATGTAATTGTAATTCGAGCCAACAAGGTGTTGATGTAACATCCTGATTTAGTGAATTTATATTTTTAGATTAACTTCATAATGCTTCCTACCTGTCTGTGATAATCTGCTCCCCAACCTTTTACAAACGAAAGTCTTACAAAACACATTTTTTGCAATTCATAAACGTGTTGATATCCATCACTTTTTGCTTTTTCCAGCATCTTAATTCATGGGTATTTAAAAATACAAAAACAAAACTTACACCCCCGAAGATCAAGTAATCGAATATCAACTGTAAAATCGGGATATTTTTTCATAGTATCTTTATCTATAAGTTACCATTGAGGCTCCGCCTGGGGGCACACGACAAACTGCTGCTGCCTGCAAACCATACTTGAAATTAGCATTTCTCGATTGAACAAACACGGCCGAATCGGATTGATTGAACTATAATTATTCAGATTGGATTAATATCTTTCAAAAACCTACCAATAATACGCCCCCATCTGTACAACTAAGCCGAATCCCTGAAATTTTATATTTAAACTATAACTTATTTGAACTTTTAACCCATTCCAATATGCCGACGTGTATTCTCGATCGTGAAGTTTCTATTAACATTGGAAAGGAGACCGAGACAAATACCTGAAAAATATGCAAAGTTATAACTTGAACATCGAGGAACTTACGGCTTTCGCTTGAAGGATCAGTAAAACCATCTATAACTACAGTATTGACAGAAACCTGTAATATTTTATGAAAAATTTTCATAAAAATTTTCCATTTCTACCTTGAAAGGTTCTCCCACTCGTGTATTTAGTTCATAGTAACAAATGGAACACCAATAAATTGGTTGTGCACGAGTATATGTATTTTTAGCTACTACAGAGTGTGAAGATATTGTAGGTACTAATTGTGCCAAATAATCATCATCATCGCTGAGTGCTGAAGGAGAGAGATGGAAATGGCCAATTTGTTGTAAATGCCCTCCCTCCTTTTGATTTTGTAAGACAGAATTAGGCTGACCCGTAGATAATGAAGATGAAAAGGATGAAGAATATGATGAAGAGGAAGAGCAAGAAGAGGATGAAGCGCAACCACACACGGCACTTTTCGATCCTAGCAATGATGAAAGCGAATTTGTGGCTGGAAGTTGGGGAGAACATGGTGTGTTTGAGAGAAAGCATAGTTTATTTCCAATTTCTCCTTTTCCTGAACTTGATTGATCCACTCGATGATAGTGGTAAGGATTAATACAAATCTAAATCATGATAAGTTTGAAGATAGTAATTTCTACTATTTTGCAAACCTGTTCATTTCGTCCATCATACGGAAAAAGGCAATCTTCACTAGGTCTGAGCTCCTAAATTGTACAGTATTATTTAGAATTAAGAATTATATACCTGATGTGACTGTAGGTTAGGCCATCGCCAAACACGGCAATATATCACTTGGGGTAATCCTTTCCTATGAGAGACTTGATAAAAATTATATTAATCATATCTTTGACTCAAAAAAAGGAAAAAACCCTGTAAGCGACCATCTAGAGAGCGAGGGATAGTCACACATCTGTATAAAAATAAAATAAATATATTTGCATTAATTGAAAGACCTGCTACGAGAACCGGGATTTGCTAGTGCATATTCCTTTAAATATAATTAAGATGACGCCCTTAAACACCCCCTTCTTCAAACCAAGTCCTCTACTGTGCCATAGCAATGATTCTTCCTCTTTCGCATCTTTTTTACCAGAGAGTCTACAGCCTTCAATGCCCATCGATCCTCTTCATCTCCTAATTTCCAGCCTAGCAACTTTTTTACTGCTGGATCCGGTGATGAGAAAAGGTTCATTTGATACAGAATCTAAGTTTTATTGCTAAAATGAAAATAAGCTAAAAGAAAAAGCGATAAAAACTATAGTTTTATGTGATTTTTGGCGGGAATGGTGACTTTGAGATAAACACATATCTCCGCTCTGTCGAGGCCAATGTAAAGACTAATTCGTATTTTTATTGCCTTGGAGGACTAATTGTTAGTTAGTTCATTGACATTGGATTTTTATTGTCATAATAGATGGATACATAATTTTGAAATATATTTGGAAAAATAAAATGATTATATTATAACAAAAGTGAAAAGTCAAATTACTGATAACGGGCAAAAATGGCCAGTGTATTTGTTGTATATTGATTGATCTTCAGAAAATATTAAGCAAAAGGACATTAAAAATGAAAATGTCCAGAGTTACCTTTATTCAATAACTATATTTATATGGCTACCAGCCGCTAGTACAAAGAAAAAGCGATGCGCAATAAATCAGAAGAGGGGCAGGACAGATGGAAAAATGGCAGAATTGTGTAGATGTTTTTGTAGAACATTTTACGGCATTCCCCGTTTGTGTAAAGGAGGCCGCGTCCCAAAAAACAGCAATTGAATGGGAAACATCAAAATAAAAAACACTGCATTCAAAAACAACGTAATAAAAATCAAAAACGTAATAAAAATAGGAAGGAGGGCAAGCGAATTTTTTAAACTAAAAGTCGTATAATTAAATAAAGGATATTTCTAATATATAAAATTCAGTTTTGTTAAATAATGGAAAATAAAAACATATTAAAAATATTGTATAGAACCTGGATCTGCGCACATAAAATTACAAACATTTTGAACTTTTTTAAAACAAATTTAAAACATCTTGAGGCGATATTAAAAAAAGAGAAACTTCGACTGATCTTAAAGGGGTCCATAATTTATAGTTTTGATTTGGTATGACACAATACGAGAAAGGCGGTAAACTCTTTGATGATTAAAGGCTTGACTACTTTTTCTTTCCATTACCGAGGTCAAATAATTTTAATTTATTTTCTTAATTAACTGATAAAGCTGTGTGGGAAAGGGAAGGAGAAAAAAAACAAACCGGGTGAATTTGGAAGAGGGCAGGGGGGAAGGCGGCACTTTGGCGGGCACAAACAAAAATATAAACAATAATGAGAATATTATAAAATGAAAATTTAGTAAAAAATATTGCTAGTTTCAACGCTCAATTTCGACAGTGCTTATAGAGGAGAATAATTTAGGCCTCCTTCTCTCAGTAGGAACTGAACGAACTTAAGGGAAATATTTAAAATACTTTTAAAGTTTTCAAACTAACCAGAATTAGCTCCACTATTAGTTAATTCATTCTTTTCTCCTCCCGTTCTCAACGGCAATTTGGGCCCATTACTAATAACGTTGTTTGGGGGAGTGGGTGAGCAACGTCTACTACCGGGATTAATTGTCGTTGTAGTAGAAGATGGACCAGCTAATTTGTATGGACGTCGATTAACAATAGAAACGGTACCTCCGGCGGCATTACTAACAGGGGTTTTGGAACAGGCTAGCTGAACGAATATTTAAAATTTTAAAAATTAATCAAAATAGACTGACTGATTGTGACGGTACTCTATTTAATTCTCCTTTGATAAACCTTTCCACCTGAAAAATATTCCTTTTTAATCAGAAATTATCTTATAATTACCTTATCAATACAAGCTTCTTGATAATCATGTACCCATCTGACACCATTAAACCTGGTGATCTGCCTTATATCATCTGGCAATTCACTCTCTACAGCAGGGAATTCAAACTGAATAAAGCAAAATTATTAAATTTCAAAAATATTTTACTTGTTGATCAAAGATTGGAATAACATTTTTGCCGTGTTCAAAAGCACAATGTAGTTCTTTATGGATCCAATCCTCACAATTATTATCATTGAGCAATCGATCTAATGAATGGGGAGTAAGCACCAAAATGAAGTGTTTAGCTGCTTGAATATTTTTTAGAAGATGGGAATCGAATTTGCCCGCATAAAGTTTATCAACATCAATAAAAACTTTGTAGCCTCTTAATTGGAGCAGAACCTTTATCAAACTGGCTAGTTGATTCCCTGTAGAACGGCGATAACTATAAAATGGGTAATTTTAAAAATCATAAATATCTATAAAAATACCTAATAAAGACATCAATTTGTTTGGAGAGGATAGCCACTTCGATGTCATCAATGTGTTTGCTATCTGCGCAAATTAAATTTAATAAAAGTAAAAAATTATTGTTTGAATAAACCTTGAAGTGCTTGTCTCAATTTTAATCTATGGATTGGATTGTTAATACCACAAACAGATTTCATCATACTAAAAAATAAGTGCCTAATTAATTTATTAAGTGTCTTACTCATTCGTTAGTTGGGGAAGTAAGTTTCTGTTCAAACCCATTCCCAACATTTGATAGGTGTAAACAGAAAGCTAAAAAGAATAAAGTTTAAAGAAAAATCTTAAAGAACTAATTCAAATTATCACCTCTGGACTGAGCGACATTAAAAACTGATCCAAATGGCTTTCGTCTACACTCCTAAAATTGAACAATTAATTATTCATTTCAGTATTATCTTTCTAAAATAAGTAATTTGGGACTCCAATGGCACAATTGGAACGATAGACAGTTGAACTGACGACAAATGGACTCAAAACAATTAAATTAAATGAACAACTGGACTTAAGACAACTGAACAGACGAAAATGGACTAAAGACAATTGTCCAACTGTCTCTCGTGCCATCGGTTTAATTAGAGAGGATAAGGATTTTTAAAGGCTTATAATTTATCAATATTAACCCATAGTCTGCAGCTATCTTTAAGCTCTCGAGCTCACGCATAAATCTCTTTCTAAGAAGACCAGATCGCATTCCCAAGTCCTCTTCCAACTCCTTTTCTGTTAAAAGTAACAACAAATCCCCATCCACCATGTGAGCTGCAAATGCTTGACTATAAGTACCAAAACCGATCTAAAAGAAAGAAAATTTATTTGAGGCAATAAATGTTATTTTAAATTCCAAAACCTTTTCAACCCAATATTGAACATCTTTAATTGACCAACATGGAACTTGTTGTGAAAGTTTGTAAGGCACTTGTTCCCCAATAACGGTAAGTGCTTCACTCGCGAATTTGGCAGGCAACTCGTCTGGACTCGAGGCACATTCTTTAAGTGCCTGAATCGCACCAATTTCGGCAAGCACCTCCAACTTTTGTTGCTCTTTCTTTGTGATTGCTTCTACACATAGATGAAATGAGGCCCTTAAAATATTTTCAAAATTTCTAATATCAATTTTCCTTAGTATTCTTACATGCTTTTGGCCTCCCTACATCGAGATCCTAACAATGGCAATAGTCTGGCCAACCATTCCCTGGGACGGCCTTGCGAATTTTTGTAGTCTTCTTGAGCGAAAACGGCTGGCTGATGAGATATTAAAAAGGGTTCAACAAGAGTGAGTGTGCCAGACTTTGCGACTGCCAATTCCATTTCCTTAAATTAAAAAAGATAACCTCTATTCAAAGAATGGTTAATATTTTGTTTAAAAACCTTAGAATTTGTAGAGGCAGACCCAAGCACACATATAGCCAAACAAGCATAATACCGAGTAATGTCATCACGCTGAGATGCTAGAAGAAATAACCAATCTGGTAGTTTCTTCTGGATCAATTTCTTTTTAGCCTCCTGGCATGAGTAAAGAGTGAGATTGGACAAAGCTTTAAAATTAAATTTCTTTAATTCGTTATTTTATTTTCTCACCAAGTGCCGCATGCCTTAACGTTCCCTAAAATAAATATATATATATATATTTTAATATATTATCATTTTACCGGTGTATCAGTTGCCCTTTTACATGTTAACAATATATGATCGATCACACCCATGCTGAAAATTAAAATATTAGATTCCCCTCTCCCATTTCCCCTTTCTAACTCGATTAATTTGCTGGTAGTTTCAGTTGAATGTTTGAAAAGAGCCTCCATCAATGAAAGTGACATTCGTTGTTGTTCTTGGTTTTTATTCAATTTCTCAGCGGTAGTCACTACTTTCTTCAGGAATCCTTTCTGTATTAATGCATCACAATTACTGCCAGTTAGACACTCCTTTGAAATAATTTAATAAAAAATTTATACATTTAAATTCACCTCCAACACTCGGCCACAACATAACCTGACAGAATCGGAGATTGTTGGACGTGTAAACAGCCCCAACAAGACTTCCAAATAGTTCTGTTCACGCAGATAGTCACATAGAGAATGAGCTAAATCTTGTGAAATTTTTGGAAAAACCCAAGCTTTGGTCATAACTCTGAATGAAATGAATATTAATTATAAAAATTAAATAGCTCTAACTTAGTAGCTATTGTACATCCTTCAAAAACCTGCTCGTCTGGTCCTTGCTCAATTAGTTGAAAAGCTTTGTCTACAAATCCCTAAAAAAGTAAGGTGAAATTAGGAAATTTTTAAATTTTTGACCTGATATTTTTGTAGTTTTGTTTTAAGTGTGTGCATCTGAAAGGAAAATTTTTTGCGATTTTTAAGAGTTTTGAAAAAATTACCATCATAACTTGTTCAGTATGTGAATGTTTTGTTAGTGGACCTCCGTTGCTAACCATTGTATCCTGCTGGAAGAGATTCAACCGATTTGGAGGAGATGAACGTGGGTCAATGATTGGAGAGTCCAATGGAAGATCGACAGGCAATTCACCTGTTCGTGCACCTGATGGCGCTGTTGTCGATCCTTTTAAGATTTTAAAATAATTAAAGTAGGTATTTTAGGAATAATATTTATTAGTTAGATAAATATTTAATTAATTATTTACTTTCAGGCAATTTCCTCATTTGTGTTCATTACGAAAAAGGAAAATAAAAGACAGCCGATAAAGAAAGAACCTTTTTCTTTGTTTCCCTTATATTTTTCATTTAATGTTCACCAAAAATCACACAATTAACAGTCTATCAACGTTCGCTAAATTGTCCATTACATAAAATTCGCGCAGTTTTTGGACATATTGCGTCACGCAAACTCTATAAAACTGCTGAAAGTCATGAGAAAAAGTAAAAACTTAGATGCAAACTTAGAATTTACCCTCAAATACTTAAAATAAAAATTATGTTACAAAAAAGAATACAAAAAATTTGATCTATTAAAATCTCACCTTCACTTCGAAATCGTCTATATTCCGAGTCTTTCCTTGCAACACTAGCCCCTCCATTACTTCCATTGAGCAAAGCAACAGACGGATCATTTGCTGAGTTAGGAGTAGACAAAGATTGTTGAAGACGGATATCCGAATTGCGCTGAAAAAAAAATTTTTTTTATGAAGTTAATGAACATTGTAAGGAAAGATTTAAGAGTTAACCTCGAACCTTTAATGCCGCTTGAGAATCGGCAAAACGTTTACGTCTAAGCCTAAGTGAAAGGGCCTTTAACATTTAGATATTTCTTTCATTTGAAGAAGGAATCTTTGAATTTATAGGCCAGGGTTTTCAAAATATATTACAAACGGAAATGCGCGTAGGTGGTTGATCGGTTCTCCGCCTACATTTCCCACTTCTTATCTTCATCCTCCAAATCTTCTTTGCCACCCACATTTTATAATTCTACAACCACCTTTTCCATCCTTCACTATCAAAGCGATTTGTTTGCAATTCTGCTTATAACAAGTCACGTAGAAAAGAAAACACTTTTCTTCGTTTAATTGACGTCAAGTATATAGCACCTCATCAAAATTATTCCTAATACTTGAACTTTCCCAGTCAAAATGCAATTCTACACCATTTTAACAATTACTTTTGACAAACATTTAGAGTAAACTAAACAATCGAGTTAATGAATTGCTTACCATTAAGAAAAGAAGTCTCATTAGAAAAGATAAGAATTAAAAAATAAGATCAGAACTTGGATTCATAAAGGAACATCAAGAACTAAACCTATTTTTATATATTCCATTTTTATTGTCCTATCGTGACGACACTTTCATTGAATTGTCACCCCTTACAATACTTTTGTCCGATTGTGTGTGGGAGGAGGTGTGGAGGAATAAGAGCGGAAGTTCTCATTACGAAATTGTTTGCAGAACAACAATCAACCCTTCCTCTACTCCACAATTGTTTTTGACTTTTCGTTAAATTATCATTAAACAAACCGTTGATTCTGTGGCTATAATCTCTTGATGACGTGGAAAAAGCCTTCGATGACTGGCGGCCTCACCCTCGTTTAGTAAATCTTCGTCTTCTTCTTGAACACTTTCATCATTACTTCCTTCTGCACGTCCATAGCTCCTATCAGCTGCTAAAATTCGTCCATTAATCATAGGAATGGCGCCAGAATCATACGTTGTTAATTTTCCTTCTTCACTTCCTCCTAATTCAAATCTTAAACCATTTGGCAGTTTGCTTTCAGCTGGATAGTCAACTAACTCTTTGGTTGTACTGGCCTGGCGAGATATAGAATAGTTGTCACCCGTTGGAAGATGGCGAAGGGAGCCTTTTAATTTTTTAAATTTAGATTAAAAAATTTATCAAAAAATAAATAAATAGTACTCCGATATGCTTTTCTTCTATCATTTTTTATTCATCGCCGTTTTCCATTCATATGAATAGAATAAGGAAATATATTTATTCAAGCAAAATTGATCGAAATCTTTAGCTTTTATTCCTCCGATTTTCCTTTTTCGGAATTTTCTCTCGATTTTTAAACATTTAACTTTAAATGCATTTTTAGTAAAAATAAACTCCCTACAAGCCAAAATGATCGAAGAAAAGTTTATTATATAGAGAGGTTCTTATATAAATAGAGATAGATTATTTTTATTATTTACCATATTTCCAATGCTGTCGCTGCAACCTTGGCATTACAGAGGAAGTACAATGCGAAGAACGGGATGGAGCTGGAGAAGGGCTACGTTTATTATCAGTTGCTCTTTGTTTTTGTTGTTTAATTTCCAAATTACTCAATGAACGACTTTTCTGCTCAGGCCCTAAACTGAGTAATCCAGCACCATTAACTACCGAAATTGTCGTTGTTCTGTAGAAACCGTTCTGATTAACGTTATTTGGAGGTGAATCAATAGCCAATAGAGGACCTCTGCTGGATAACGGCCCACGACCAGATATGGTTGGACGGGCACTCTTTAAAGGTGCAACTGAATCAGAAAGCTCCTTAATTGGGATAAAATAAAAATTTTAGAAATAGTCCTTTTTACCTCCGTTCCTCCTGAATCCCTTTTTTCATATAAAGCAGCAGGCAAGATTGTACGTGTCGAGGAACAACAACTTCCACCGCTGCTTGCAAAACTGCTGCCTTGGCTAAGCGATCCTAGCGAAGCGTGCATAACTGTTGTGGTCACCGACTTGTTAAGTATTGGTTGTCCCATGCTGGAGGGAATACTCATGGTGATTGACGTTACCTGCAATACTAATAATATTTTATGTTTGAAAAGTTATATAAAAGACAAAAAAATTTAAAATAATCTAAGGAAATGAAAGGAAATAATGACAGCGTAAAAAAGCTGGACAAGGAAATTTAAATGGAAAATGAAAAATGGGCCAAATAATCACAAAACTATGAGCATTTGTGAAGGGAGTGGAGGATCAACAATACGCGAGGAACTATTTAAGCGGATTAAAAGAGGGGTTCTCAGGGTAGGGGACCATTGAGTCCCGCCGTTTGAGTCCCTGAGCCGTTTCTCGGGCCATAACTTCTTTGGGCCCGAACTATTTCGAACAAATATTATATCATTCGAAAGCCCTGGATGTGTTGATTCTTTATCCCAAAGGGACTGATCAGATCCGATCAATATTTAAAAAGTTATGAGCTGATAAGTCCGGACAATCGTGATTTTCGATCTTTAAGTGTCTGTAACTTTTCATAGGATGATCTGATCAGACCAATCCTGTTAGGAAAAATGATCCTCACATGCAGAGCTTTTAATTGATATATGAATCACTCAGATGGGATAAGAATTAAAAAAGTTATGGGCCGGAAAAGGGCTCAGGGACTCAAACGGCGGGACTCAATCGTCCTTTTCCGGGGTTCTCACTAGTTTATGAAGGCCAAATGATAATTGAGAAATAATTCCGATGAGCACATTTAAATAATATACTTCAATTACTCACACTTTATACTTAAACTATTGGGAAATGATTGTTATTAATTAAAATTTTAACAATTATTCAATGAAACTGAATTTTTTGAAATCAATTCGATTGACCAGGAGCGAAAAAGAGAAGTAAAAAAACTAGCAGACTGAAAAACATTGAAAAATGCCAGGCAATGCTAATGCCGAGAGATAAGAATAAATAGAGAATTTCATGGCATTAGTTGCCTATGTATACACTACCAACTCTTTTTCTCTTTTTTACTTTACATATTTACCCCACTTTCTAATGCCAGCCGTTGGCACCGACACTTCTTTCATTCTTTATTACGGCATAAACCGTCTATCGACGTGTAGAAAATTGTTAGTTAAAGAAGGAACAATTGCAATAAATGTAAATAAACTTATGCACCTTTATATTACATTCAAGATAAGAGACAGAGCCGCATCAAGTTTTTTTGAACATTTATCTATGAAAATATTAAAAATTTAACTGAAATTTAAATATCGAAAAAAAATAGTTCTTATACAGCTCTGATAGAATCAACACCGTTAAACAATATATACAAATAGGGATCAGATCAAAACAACGACATAAACAAAACTTATTAACTAACATATTAATAGAAAGTCTAATCCAAAAATATTATACATATGATCCAAATCATATTTGAAAACTAATAATAAAAACTTGAATTTTTGGGGCCATCTGTATGTATAGAAATTAAATAATGCATAATATTGGAAAATTTTTAAAGAAATCTGTTCAATCTTCATCTTGTATTCCTCCAATTCCGTGAATTTGATGCAGACCAAGACCAGCGAATGGACCATTGCCTAGGAGCTGCTGGGCATTTATTTTTTGCTAAAATTGAAGTTAGCAAATTTTAATAATAAGTAAGCATGCGAAATTAAAATAATAATAGAAATAAAGAAAATGTATCCCGGCCTGCAGATTTCATCCCGAAGGGTGGGATAAGGGAATAATTGATATTAATGATATTCTCCTATCTCTAATTATTATTATAGCTTATCTACCGCATTTGAATTTGGCAGTGTTGACCAGTGTGTTGGAGTGGTCGAATGAGGGTGATCATTAATGCCTCGATGCCTGAGCCTTCCAAAAATAATGTTATATAATACCCTCTTCCTAAACTCACTTTTTTGCTTTCATCCTTCTGTTCTGAAACCAAATTTTCACTTGTCTTTCAGTTAGCCCCAATTTTCGTGAAAGTTCATAGCGTCTTTGTTTTGTTACGTAAGGATTAGTGTAGTACTCCTTCAATATTAAATGATTTATTAAGATAGAATGACTTTAATTCTTGGTGCCCGATTTACTATATTAATTGACTATTTATAAGAATTTCCATTATATCTTACTGTTTCCAATTCATTGGTTTGTCCTTTGGCGTACGGCTTTCTTTTCTTTCGCTGATTTGATCCGCAATGGCCTCCCAATGTCCAATCCAGAGCAGGGACGTCAGAACGCAAAGATCTGATGTTTTCTGTGGATTGACAAGCTGAAGGAGAAAGGCAAAAAGTAAATGTATTAAAATTTTGAAATAAAGAAGGCAAAGATTTAAAATCCTCATCCCTTTCTCTCAAAAATTTCAACAGTATCATTTTCCGACAAAGGATTAAATTAGTTCTCGTCCAGCCTCCTAAATCTATTAATTGATTCTTCGTCTCGATATTCCCTAGAGTCTAATTCGGCTGTCGATTTGGACAAATTGCCTGGCAAACAAAAAGGGTTTGAGTCGTTGGAAGAGAGAACGAAATTTTTGAGATATAAAAAAGGCTGTTACGGTAAATGGAGGAGAGGAAGGGAGGATTAGTGCAAGGTATTGGGGCAATCCTTTGGGTGTTGTATGTGAATGCATTCATTCCCGATGCCAACCTTGTGGAGAACCGTACACATATTGAAAAGGTTTTCTTTTCCGTTTATGGGCGCACCCTTTCTTTCGCTCTCCGTCCTTTTGTATTTTACTATAGAAAAGATCGTAAAATTTGACGAAAAAAGAAAAAAGGCAAGCATGAAATTGAAATCAACAGAAGTGAATAAACAGAAAAATGGTTAAGAGTTACGTTATCGATTCAACAGAAATTTTATTTTAGAAATAGAATGCACTTAAAAATTGGAAAAAATTGAGAGATGAAAAAAATATACCCCCAAAGATAAAAAATTATAACATTTCATAAGCAAATAAGTTAAGCAAAACCTGTGCCGCTAGTGCTAGCTGCCGCCTCGTTAAATAAACTGGCTGTTGTACAAACTCCATTAATTGTATCAACGTTTCCAGAGTTCGCGGAAACACCATAATGTTGTTGCATTGCGGCACCAGCCGCACAAACTGCGTTTGCCATTGCAACCTGTTGAGCATATTGCCATTGTGCTGAATAATTCCAAGTTTGGGCAGCGGCAGCAGCTGAAGATGAAACAATAGAGTTGCTGGTTTGACTTTGGTCATGAGACGTTAAGTGAGTAGAATAAAATTCAACTGCTGAAGATGTATCAAACCCTGAAGTTATAGGCTTATATTACGTTTTAAGAGTTCATTAAGGGAAAATAGGTGTTCATTAGTCATTTAGTCACAATTAACTCACCCCCATCAACATTATCGGCCGTTACAGTATATAATCAGTGATAAAGCAATTGAATGAAGGCCGTACGGCATCTCCTTTTCATTTATTGATCAATGGTTTTCCTTTATCGCACTTCTCTTATCATTTATGTTTACACGGCTAAGTAAAACCAATCCAATTTTCCTTAACGCTCTTTGAAGTTACCGCTATCGTCTCCCTTTCCCCTCCACTAACCGCCAGTAAATTTCTTTTTTATGAAAACCCAGAGGGTCTAAAAATAAAATGAACTTACCGTATTCAGGAATGCTTGTATTTGGTGATTGGAAATTACTCGACTCATTGTTGTTATTAATGGTTCTGTCTCCACAAGGCTCATTAATAGAGTTAATATTTAGTTGTTGCTCCATCTTTGCTTTTGACGTTGTTTGTTCTCCATCATCAGATGATTGTAAAAGTAAAATCTGTTTACATTCCCTCATTTTATCACTCAACTTGGCTGAGCTTTCATTATCATATTGCTGGGAATGTTGAGGTTGATCATGGAGATCATTTGAACTGCTCAAACCTGTAGATGACGTTTGTTGACCAATCCATTCAGCAGTAACATTTGGCCAATGATTGACTGTAGGGAATCCACAATAGTATGCAGACGGAATATAAGGTGCCTGTGCAATGGCCATTGATTGTTGAGCGGTGATTAATGGACGGAAATCTTAAGGTTATTTTGGAATTAATTTTGTATATGTAAAATAATCAATTTTTGATTTTAAAATAATTATCAATTTTACCTTCATTCGCATGATTGCTAAAGACAGCTGCGGCAACCAATTCTGCTGCTGGATTGGCCCATGTATTGGTAAAATTTGAAGAATAAGCAGAATGTGCTGAAGGAATAGTAACAGGAGATTGAAGAGCGCCAGTTGGGAAAGAAAATTCGGTCTTGAAGCTATTTAGTAAAGCTGTTTGATGATTTGGATCTGAATGAGTGATTGCTGTAGTCTGAAGTTGAGTACTGGAAGTAGCAATTGGACTCATTGAGGCTATTGAAACCATTAAAATGCGAAGAAACTGAAAAGAAGCAGCAAAACATCGTAATAGAATATAGAAAATGAATCGAATGAGGGGGGTCAGTAATTGACAGTTTTTATTTCGCACGGAAATATTTTGATGAACGAGGAGGAGCAATAAATATGCACGGGAAATGGGGAGATAGTAAAATCAAGGTGTGGATTGGGAAAGGGTTAATTGATTTGCGGCGATTGATTGTTAAATTTAGTGCCGTAAATGTTTCTCCTGTTTTTCTATGCTAGGCAATATTTTATTGTCAGATTTAAGGAATTTACCCTCTCCATATTTTACGCGTTTATGACCCCAGAGTTATGCGCAAACAATAACTAAATGCTACGATTTATGAACAGTCGGTGGTGGAAAAGTGCGGGTTTAGAAAAGAATAGTAATGGATAGTTTTGATGAGGGAAACGGGACGAAGAAGAGGGATGATGACTGCTTGATTTCGAACTCCACCCTTCAAGTGGTTGGACGAAGAAATGGTGAAATGAAAAAATAAATAGATGGAAAAAAATGAAGACACGCCTCAAATAGTGATTGGATGATTGATGAATAGATGGATCGAGCGCTTTTAAACTCTGTTTCTCACACCTATCTATGTACATGCGTATTAAATTTAATCATTTGGATCAAACACATACATATCTTCTTATACTATGTAAATTTTAATTGTTTTATTTTCTTTGAAAAATTATGAGTTTTTTGAACCTTCCCTATAAGCGAAGCTCAACTTGAAAAACTAAATTTTTTGCTCAAAAAGTAACTTATTCAAATCGCTTATCAACATCTTCGGGCACTGAATTACTCAAAGAATAAGTCACCTGACCTGGCGCGCTAACTCAAAGTCAATTATGTTTTTTGATGTAATCGCACTTTAAAAGATGAAAAGAATTGGCCACCATTAAATAAACGGTCTGCATTGAAGGTGTGAGTTAACTTACTAAACAATCAATCATCATTTGGTAAAATCTTCTAACATTTTACTATCTGAGCAGTTATCTTATAATTCTTATGTTAGTCCAAAAATATTTACATACTTTTTGATCTTGTATGCTTCGCTTTCTTTGTTGGTAAACCATTTTGCTTCAAAGGTGTTTTTCGCTATTTTTATATTAATCCAAATTTTGTTTTATCCCTTCCATTTCTTAATCTCATGAACGGCCAAACAAACAGAAAAATTGTCAACAAAAGGAGATAATTCATGCAAAGATTCTTTTTACACTTTTTGTTCCGACACCTTTTACACTCAAAAAGCCTCAACATACATACAAAAATGATTAAAATGGTGAAAATGGCCCAAGGCAATATTTTCTAAATTTTTAGTTTAATATTAATGGTGTGAAAGAGGATAAAACTGGCTATTTATTTAGTCAATCTAAGCTTTTTTGCGGGAAAGCTAAAAAGAAGGCAATGCTAAATATTGAGGATAATTATTTCTAGAAGAAAAATTAGGGTGAGGTTAGTGAGGGAATTGATTCAAAAGCAATAAACGATCCTTTAGATTTAATGTGTGAAAAAGAATAAGCTGAAATGCGTTATGGGGACTGGTACATGAAGGGGTTTGTGTGTGGCCAACCAAAAAACACATTTTCAGCTTTTTCCTTACTCTTCCATCCATTTTTGTAATCGATTCCTCGCACTCAATCATTCCAATCCCAAATTAGATGACGGAATTAAAAAATCTAAACTAAATTAAATACTCTCTTAAAATCTTCATCGTCCTTTCGGTGATCTCTTGTGAACTTATTGTACATCATCAAAAGGTTTTAAAAAAGGAAAGCAAATTAGGGTTTAGTTTTTGGGATAAATATGTATATGGAAATAGGAAAATAAAAAACGTCATATAATTCAAATTACTTAGAACTTTCTTTCATTGTCCTTAGATGTCAAGTCTCGTTATAACCCAACAAAACAAAGGCCGATCGTCCGAAATAAGATACGGTGTTGTTGATACAACGAGCAGGTTGAAAATAAGTAAAATTCGGCGTCAGAAAACTATAGATAGGTGGGGACGGAGTAAAATAAAAACGTGCTCCTCGTCTCTCCGTATCTCTTTTTGGGCGCGGTCATCACTAGAAAAGAAATGCAACGAAAAATAAAGAAGAGAGAGTTGATGGAACGGACTGCCTCTTCCTCGGGGAAAGATTTTCCCATATGCTAGCCAGTAAAAACAGTCGTAAAAAATATGTGAAAGGGACGCCGGCGGCGGTAAGACTGGTGAGCAGGAAATAAGAATTATTTATCCTATCATGTTTGAGCCCGCTAACTTAAGGGAAATTTTTAAATTTATGAACAGCATTTTTAGGCTATTGGTAGAAGATAACAAAAACTAGAGCACAACCTTAGTTGTAAAAACTGACGAGAATAAGAGACCTTGAGGTCACACACCTGCAATTTCAGTTTCTTAAGAATGTTTTTATTGCAATTACACCATTGCCGTTTTATTTTCCCCCGTTTTTCATTGCTAGCTTCTTAACAAAACCCAAGGACAAGAATTAACGCTAAAATTAACCAAAATTGCTTTTATTTTTCGATTAAAAAATTTCGGAAACCCCCTATCAAAGAGCATAAATCCATTCATCACCACTTAAACTAGTGCTTACTGAAGATTTTTAAACTTTACGGGAATTAGTAAGGATAAAGAAAATAAATTCTCACGGGTGTAGGGGGTTTATGAGAAAGGGGATAACCAAGAGAATCATTTAAAAACAAAACAAATTAAACCTGTTCGATTAAAGAATTGTATAAAATATATTCATTCCGAAATAATCATCAAATATATCAAGCTCCTATACGATCCTGCATTGACTTCATTCTTGCGTAAGGAGAATGTAAAGATTTGAGTTCCGTCTCCAAAAATGCACGTCTTACTCGCTCCTCATCAGGTTTGTAATATTCCAAATGAGTCAAAACCCAAGCCTTAAAATAAAGGTAATAAGTAATTTAGATAAAAAATCATACTGGATACACCAAGAAACAAAAAGTCCTCAGTCGCGTGAGAAAGCGATTTCTGGTCGTGTGTTCCAACCAGTACCACCTCTTCCTGGAAACTTACTCAAAATATGTAAAAAACTCAAGCAAAAAAATAACCAGTGTTGTGGCTGCTGTGGCTTGTAAAGAAGACTTGTTTCAGCTAAGATTTCCGTTTTTTCCTGTTTTTTAGAAAGACTCATCTATGATTTTCTAAATGTTACAAATTTATAGATTTAGCAAATAATGATTGTCAAGAAAATTAACAAGTGTAAAGGCAGAAAAAATTTGAGACATAAAACTTTATTCACGTATGTTATAATAGAATCTAAGTCAATTGTTGATGTCTTTTTCCTGTAATTCCATAGTCCTTAACAAATCCAATGAATCTAAAAAATTCATTATTTCTAGAAATACCAGAAATTAAAACCTTGGTGGTGGAGGTAATTCCGAAATAGGCACAAAATGAAATCTCTGCTCGAGAGACTCCTGGCAAGATGAAACCCTAGGAGGAGGTCGCGGTGCTTCTGTCATCAATGATGGCTGTAAAAAAATAAATGTTTTTGGTAAAATCAAAATAATAAAACCTTATGGTTATATCCAGTGTTTTGCGATTGATATTGAATATGTGTTACATGAGGAAGTGGTGGTGGATTATTCAATTTTGTAGATGGTGGAGGTGGTGGCGGAGCACCAGGCCTTTTAATAGCTGAGGAAATATTTGTTGTGCGTTTTTTAAGTTCCTGAAAATAAGTTTTTTTTTAATTTTTGATTCGAACGAAACCTCGCTACTTTCACTTCGACGCAAACCGCCAGAATTCAGCGAAACTGGCGGTGCTTTAGCAGGACGTAGTGTTTGAAATTGAGCATTTTGATAATTGGGGACTCTGCATATCTGAATATCAAACTGCCCAGCAGCAGAATTTTGCTTTAAAACCTTCGCTGGAAGAGGTGGTGGTAGAGAAGGAGCAGAAGAAACTGTTTGCAATTCTTTTCTGAAAAGTACTGACATGAACTCGAAATCTAAACCAAGATATTGGAGGGAGGTTGGAGTGACATAATTACCTTGTTATGTGTAATTAGAAAATTTAACCTGTTTTTTAAATCAGCCAAAGAAGGAGCAATGTTTGAAGATTTAACAGAAAATGGCAAATTATCCTTCTCATCAACAAATTTAATTTTTGCCATAGTAGTTCGATTTTCTGATGCTGGTTGTGAAGTAGAAATCGAACTAGACGATTTTTGGCTTTTAATATCACTCGGTTTTCGCGGAATTCCAGTCGAAAACAAGGCACCAAGACTCTCATTTATCGTTGCAGCTTTAGGGACAGCAGATGATTTATCTCCAGTTTTCCCTTAAAATTAAATCACAAACTTATTCAACAAAAAAACCTCCAATTAAAGGCGCAGAACGGTCATTTGTAATAGTTTTCTTGAGACGAGCTCCATGATGTATTTCGTTTAATAAGTGTGTCCTATTCTCCGTCATTTTAGGTCTTTGATTTACAAAGTTAGCAGGTACGGGAGGAGGTAGTGGCGGCGGTGGTGGCGGCATAGACAAGAAAAAATTCAAAAATAGTGAATCTACTAATTAAAAATTGTTAGACTGACCAAGGCTAATCAAATTTTTGAAATTCAATAAAAAAATATAAAATACACAAATAAGTATGTAGAAATAGATTCAAACGTAGACTCAAAAGATCTAGAATATAAATGACAAGGGATTTACTCTGTTTCTCTCGCTTTGTCTTAGATAGTGGGACAAATTATCCATTAATAAAAACAGAATGCCAAAAAATTTTAATGTAAGACGGTACAGCCCTCTCACACTATGAAGAATCGATTTTCCAAATTTCTGCTTAATAAAAACTTTCCTGTTATTTAATAGAAAAATTATCCTGAATAGAAAAATCTTTCTCCTGATCAACCATCAAAAGCACCTGTTGTAACTAAATCAAGTTAAAATTGAAACGGAGCAGGACAGTTGGGCGCGGCCGATTGGGCGCGAGGACAGTTGGGCGCGAGATAATTAGAGACATTTTGAATGAAAAAGCCAAAACATTTAACCCAAACCCACCTGACCATAGGTTCTGAATTAAATAAGCCCGGTTACGAAACCCGTTTGCCCATTTGGAGACGAAAATTCCGTGTTTCTTATATTTAACATGGGGCAGCCCAACTGTCCTCGCGCCCAATCGGCCGCGCCCAACTGTCGTGTACCGAATTGAAATATTTTAAAATCGTGCAAGACAAAACATGAGGACAAGGACAGGACAAAATACAAAACGCTAAAATAAAGGAATTGGGATGATCGCACGCGCATTTTTTGCAATTTTAAATTTTTGATAACATTTTAATGTTTACCAAGGCAGTAGATTGAGCAGTGAAGGTGAACACACAGAGCATGAAGAGCACATCCACCAGCAATCCACCAGATCCTAAAAGAAAAAATTGAATCTGTTTTTAAAAGCTAAAAAAGTAGCCGTAGATGTAGACAAAGGCCACCAGCAGCACACACCACCAGCAAATAAAATTTAAAAAAAAAAATAAAAAATTAATTATATTAAAAAAAATAGAAAACCAACACATCAGACACATCAACCAACCAACACATCAGATGTAAGGCCACCAGTGCAACAGAACAACGGCACACACCCATAAGCAGCACATAAACTTAGAAAAAAAATTAAAAATTAATTATATCAAAAGATAAATAAAAAACAAAAAAACCCCACACACGAGATAACCATAGCACAGCAACAACGGCACACACAACCAGCATAAGGAGAAATTAAAAATTAAAAAATTAATTATATTAAAAAACTAAAAAATAAAATAAGGAACAAAGACACCGTTCAACTGTCGCCACCACATCGAGGCCACCAGAGCACACCACCAATACGTAGAGCATGCCAGGGCCTAACAAATTTAATAAATTAAAATTTAATTAAATTAAACATTTGACTAAAGGAAAAACAAAATTTAACCTGACTTAGTCTGCTTGTCCAGAGCGGGTGTCGACCTTTAAATTTTAAAATCTATTATTTTCAAAAATTTTAAATTTTAATTTTTTTATTTTGAGCAGCGCTAGCGTTAGGTACAATTAAAAAACGAATGAAAATAAAAATACGAATGAAATAAGTCAAAAAACGAATGAAATTTAAAAAACGGCGAAAACGGACCTCCGGAGATCTTACAAGAAAAATAAAAAAAGAAGCCAAATAAAGCTTTAAAGATTTTGCGTTAAAATTTCCCGCCAAACTGCAGTAATATTATTTTGTTAATTTCAAATAGGTGAATGTCTAAGTGTCGACAAACTAATTTTTCATAAAACAAACTCATGCTTTCTGAAACTGCTTTGTTCTTCTGTTGAAAGTTCGCGAATGCCATGGATCAATTTCGCACAAAAATCATAAAAGATTTAAAAAATGGAAATTCTTATTGCAATATTTGTTTGTTACAGTTTAAAACCAAGGTAGTTAGGGTTGATGGTTTTCTTATTACATTTATCTATTATAGGTACTTACGGCTCATGTAAACGGCAGAAAGCACCGAGAGGCCTTAATACAAACGAAGGAGGATCCTCATATTTCTGTAGCAGGAAAACGGAAGATGTTGGAGAACGACGAATCTGCAGTTGGAGATGACTCAGCTTATTCATACGTCAGTAAAAAATCCAGAATAGGTATGTTAAAATGCTTCTTATCAACTCAATTTTTAAGATGAAATGTATTGAGTTACTGATATTAATTAGTTCTTTCGTCAACTAAAAATAAGAGTAGTTTTTTAGTAATTCTAAGATTTATTCCAAGCTGAACACGTTTACGCTTTTTTATTTAGATCAGAGAGACTTTAACGGCGAGGATACTTACAAGGCGAATACAGAACGAACAGTCTCTATAGAAAATGAAAATAGACGTCATTTACATGGAGAAAACAAACTCATTGATGGACTTCCTCGTGGATTTTTCGATGATGACGGAATGAATAATAGAGTTAGTTTTCTCGTTTTACGTTATTTTTTTTATCTAATTGTCAGGTTTAGGTTCGCGAAACAGTTGAGAAAGAGAAACAAATCAATTCCGAACTAGAACGTTTCTACAATGAGGTCGAGGAGTTTGAAGAGCAGAAGGATGATGAACAGACTAGCATGGTTTCTGTTAATTTTCTTTTGTTCATTTTATTTGGATTTTAGTTTGAGAATTCAACTGTTGGTAATGACATTGATGAGCAAATTGAACGATGGAAAACTATTAATGAACTTGAGAAAAGAAAGGAATCAATTATTGAATTTGCTTCAGCGAACTCTGGACACACTTCAAATTTTGACTCATTAGATGATACTGAATTAGATTTTAGTTTTGACTCTATTGACTGGAGAACAAAAAATTTATAAAAGATTTATCTTTTAGAATTTAGCTTTTACTTTTGGTTTATGCTCTTGTTATTTTATTATTTGTTTGAATCATTTATTAATTTTTAAAGTTTAATGGATCTTTTTAGAAGGATGTTACAGAAAGGTCTGGTGAATGGTCGTCGCTTAAATTTTGTTCCATATTTGCTCATTGGTGGAGGTTATATTTAGGATTAAACTCTTTACAAAGCTGTTTAAGGTACGGCCAGTTACTATGCATCTTTGACTATCAGGGCAAGGGATCCAGATGCGCGTGTTTTGATTGTTAGTGATGAGGAAGAGAGTCCTTATCGACGTTCTGTTCTTTCTAAAGGTTTTTATTTCTTTTATTAAAAAATCATCGTTCTTTAGAAGTCTGGTGGTATGGTGATGAGAATAGTCCTGCAAGTCTTTCATTTCAAAGTCCAAGTGGCGACAAACGTCGGCACATTTGTTATGAAGCCGATGGTTTCTATTTATTGCCTGAAGATCTCGACAGATGGGAGCATGGAGGCGTTGCACTTATGTGTGGAACAAAAGTCGAAAATATTGATGTTGAGAATAATGTTGTTCAACTGCAGGATGGACGGAAAATTGAATTTGGGAAGTGTCTTATTGCAACTGGTGATCATTGATTCGTTTAGTCATTAATCTTTTTATTAAGGTAGTAAGCCTCTTCATAAGAATATTTTGGATGAAAACACAGAACTTAGAACAAGTATATCGGTCATGAGCGACGTTAGTTTTTCTTTCTTTTATCCTGATACTGAAATTAATAGGTTGAAGATTATAGAAGATTGCATTCGAAATTGGAGGAATTATCTAATTCTACAAGCGAGGCGTCGACGAGTGAATCTTTCAAAAATATTGTTATATTAGGTGGAGGTATTCTAGGTACTGAGTTGGCTTACTCTCTTAATAGACGCTATGTTCGAGGAAAACAATCGAATTTGAGGATTTTTCAATTGGTCAATGAACAAGGTCTTTATTAGTTATTCTTTTCCTAAATCCCGCACTTTTAGGCATTCTTGATGATATTTTACCTCGTTCTTTGAGTGATTGCTGCACACAGTCGCTTCATTCACAAGGAGTGAAAATTTTGCTAAACACTAACATTGATTCATTCTCTTCGATTTCAACCAAACCTGGCAACCGAATCCGACTAAACATCAGACAAAAAAACGAAGATGTACATGAACTTTTGTGTGATCATTTAATTCTTGCTTCTGGAGCATTGCCGGCAATTGATTTAGCGAAAAATTCTGGACTTGAATTGGATAAAGTATGCACTTTATTATATATTTTGTTCTAATCGATTGAACCGTTTAGGATCAAGGTGGAATAGTCGCTGACGAATTTATGCATGTTAGAGGAAATGTTTGGGCAGCTGGTGATGTTTGTTCCTTTTTTGACAAAATCTTGGGATACAGAAGGAGGTGTACACATTGGCTTCACGCGCAAATAACTGGTCGAATTGCGGGTGAAAATATGACTTCAGGAAATAAAACATACATTCATCAGGCAAAATTTTCTTTTCCAGACTACAACATTTTGAACGTTTAGGGGTCATTCATGTCGATGCTAGGCGCTGATGCACATTTCTGTGGAATTGGCGATATAAATTCGAAGAAATTCAACGCTACAACGATCTATGCTTTAGACGAGAGTGATCAAGGGTCAACGTATGAGGTTGTTTTTGACAAATCGTTTTTAATAGATCTAACTTGTAGCCTCGTGCGGTTGTCTTCTATACTGATAAAATAACAAATGCAATAAGAGGAATTCTGCTTTTCAATGTTATGGGATTTGGAGAAGAGATAGCAAGAAAGCTCATTCGTGATATGAAACCATTGAAAGAGGTGGTGAAAGAATATTCAAAACTTTTCGAGCTTTGGGAAGTTGCTGATGACTCTCTTACTGAAGATAAATCTGATAAAGTCGACATCAATTATTTGAATGATGATGAATTGTTAGCCTATCAAAGAGAAGACTAGTAATCTTAAGAAGAATTGATTAAATTTTATAAATTATAGTTTTGCTTCTTTTGTTTCTGTTTATTTTCAATTTTACATATTTATTAATAACATATTGCTCTTTTTTCTTCACGTTTCTGAATGTTTTTACATTTCAATATTTCTGACTTCACTATACTTCTGTTAGTTTTAATTTTAAGTAATGACTGAATCTGGCAAGGATATTTTTGAGAAATTTGTAAAACGAGGTGGAGGAAAAGGTGCGGGATTGGGCGCTGGTATCTTGGCTGTTGGAGCTGCTAGTGCTTATGCTATTGTTAATTCTATTTATACAGGTTTTTTTTATAAATTACTTACTCGTTGTTTTAGTTGAGGCTGGTCACCGTGCAATAATCTTTAATAGAATTGGTGGTTTAGGAAATGAAATTTACAAGGAAGGGCTTCACTTTCGTGTTCCTTGGTTTCAGGTTAAAATTTAAATTTTGAATAATACGTCACAAAGGACTGTTTGAGGATCTAAAAGAGAACGTATTAAGCATGAGGAATTTTTCGTTCAAAATTCTCGGGCATGGGGTCAATCTTGAAATTTATTTAACTGTTCAGCATAATTTTACTATATTTCTCTATTATTTAGTATCCTATAATTTATGACATTCGTGCAAGACCAAACCAAATAAGATCGCCAACAGGAAGTAAGGATTTGCAAATGGTCAACATTGGGTTAAGAGTTTTGTCTCGTCCTGATCCAAATCAATTGCCAAAAATCTACAGAACTCTTGGACTCAATTGGGAGGAGCGCATACTCCCTTCAATCTGTAATGAGGTAACATTTGACAAAGTTTATCTAATATAATTTTATATAAGGTGCTCAAAGGTGTGGTGGCGAAATTCAACGCATCACAACTGATAACGCAACGTCAACAAGTCTCTATGTTAGTTAGGAAGGGGCTTATCGAACGTGCTTTGGACTTTAACCTTATACTTGATGATGTGGCCCTTACTGAGTTGGCATTTTCTCCGCAATACAGCGCTGCTGTTGAAGCGAAACAAGTCGCTGCTCAGGAGGCACAACGTGCGAGTTTCTATGTGGAAAAAGCTATTCAACAACGTCAAGAGAAGATTGTTCAGGCTGAAGGAGAGGCACAATCTGCAAAAATGGTAAAGATGATATCAAAAAGTTTTAATTACTTATTTTAAGCTGGGAGAGTCAATGAAAAATGATCCTGGATTTCTCAAGCTTCGCAAGGTTTTATATTTTTAAATTAAATAATATCTCGAGAATCGAAAATTCAAAAAAACGAATATTGGTTTAAGATGTGTTATAAATTATTGTTAAAACTACATCAATTTTTAAGATTCGTGCGGCGCAGAAGATTTCTAGAGCGATTGCACATTCGTCAAATCGTGTCTTCCTTCCATCTGACGGATTGTTTTTGAATTTGGGCGATGATGATTACCTCGAAATCAAGTCTAAAGTTAATCGAAGCCGTTGATTAGATAGATTTTGACTTATCGAGAGGATTTACACTTTGTTATGTTTTTTAATTTATCATAAATTTTAAAAGTTTTTATGTTTCATTAGAATCTGTTGAGATCTAATATACTTTGTTTGCGTTTGACTTTTCACTAAATTTATAATGTTTTTAGCATGGAGGAACCTGTACATATTGCTCAAGATTCCTTGTTCAGCACTAGCTCTGGTTGGACTAACTATTCCGGCTTTTTCAATCATGCCTTTCTTTTACTTGTAAATTATTTTTTTTTATCAATTACTTATTGTTAGAAACAACTTTAGGTTATATCAAACGGCAGAGTTGCCCTTGAAAATCTAATAAAATACGGCGTACTAATTTCTCCGTTGGAGTGGCTCAGTATTCTCGACAGTTCATCACCTGGAAGTTGGCCAAATTTGACTATTGTACTATGCTCAAATGTTTCTATATTATCTGCTTTTTTCATTGAAAAACTCCTTGGTAAGTTTTTGATGATATCTTTTTAAAGTTTCACCTTTTAGCCTATGGACTCCTAGATAATACTTCCGGTACTGTCTTCTACGTTTTCCTTATTGGTGCTCATCTTGCGATTCCTCCTGCGGCGGTGCTAAAAATAGAGGTTTTTCTTTTACAAAATTTGTCTTTATATAGAATTTAAGAAGGATGGAAATCCGCTTTACTCATTTTGGGCTCTTACTATAATCGTAATAGAGGCATTAAAATTGGTTTCTTATGGCCAAGTCAATTATTGGCAGAGATTGGTCCGAAAAGATCGCGCGAAGAAACCATTGAACAGTACTGATAATGACACTATTCAATCTGCAAAAGTATGAATCATAATAAATTATTTAAGCATTTCTTTAGTGTCTGAAACGCGAAGAAACTCAGAAGCTAGAAAAAGGTCTCAACAATACAATGATTCAACTCCAATATCCGAATAACCTGACATTGAGCAATCTCTACTATTTCATGATGGCCCCAACCCTTTGCTATGAATTGAATTTTCCGCGGACACCCGCAATAAGAAAGACATTCGTTATCAAAAGGATTATCGAGGTTAAATGTAAATAAGATTCTGATTTATTTTGATTTTTAGTTGATTTGCTTTTCATTCGTTGGCATTGCCCTTTGTCAACAGTGGGTGATTCCATTGGTAAAGAATAGTTTGGCACCATTTTCTCAACTTGACTTAAAACGATGCATCGAACGAGTTCTAAAGCTGGCTATTCCTAACCATCTTATATGGCTCATGTTTTTCTATCTTTACTTCCATTCTTTTCTAAACCTCATTGCGGAAACAATGCGTTTTGCAGATCGTCAATTCTATTTGTGAGTCACTTATTACACTTAGATCATTATAAATTTAGGGATTTTTGGAACTCGGAATCCGTAGGTGTGTTTTGGAAAACATGGAACATTCCAGTCCATCGCTGGGCACTCCGTCACGTTTATAGGTTTTTTTAAAATTATTTATTGAACCGGCAAAATTCGGTCCCATATTGTAAAGGCCGTGCGTGAAGAATGGATTAAGTCGAAACATCTCCGCTCTCGTCGTATTTGTTGTCTCGGCTTTTTTTCACGAGTATTTGGTAATTAGTTTTAAAAAACTATAATTTTTGACAAATGAGCAGATATCCATTCCATTGAAAATGTTCCGTCTTTGGGCATGTACCGCCATGCTCCTTCAACTTCCTTTGGGAATAGTGACTGATCGATACGTCAGAGTGAGTTTCTTCATTTTTTGGCTTCGAATAGTTGAAATTTTATCCTAGTAGAAAGTGGGTATTTTCGTAAAAATATTTTTCTCTGCAGGGCGGTAGAGCTGGAAACATTATTGTTTGGCTTTCACTCATTCTGGGTCAACCTATGGCGATTCTGATGTACGTCCACGACTGGTATTTATACAATCACCCTGAGGCGAGTAATCGCAATTGACTTTCACACATAAACATTTTTACATATCAAAGACCTCCTATTTTATACAATTTTTATGATTTCACATTTTAATTTTATATACTCGGCCACACATCTGCCATATTTTTCTAATCATAAGATAAAGATTTAAACTAATATTTAGTCGATTGTATTTTTGGAAGCATTTCTCATGTACGTTGCTAAATATCAAAACTGAGGCGTCGACTCATCAGATATTGACTGCTGTTCTTGTTCCAACAAAAATTGTTCTACATCTGCCCAACTGTGCCCCAGGCTAATTCCCGGAGGTACTTCATCAGAATCATCTTTGTTCACGCCATCTAAACAAAATAAATATTCGCGTAATGAGTTCCTACTTACTTAGGAAATTCTCGTCATCGGCTTCCATTTCGCCTTCAAATGCTTCTTCAACAGGCAATCTCTCAAGCATATCAGTGAGCTCGCGACCATCAAATCCGAGATCTTTAGCAACTGATGCTAGTGAAACATCACCATCGACAACTAGATTGTTTCATTTATAAAATAAAAAATATTTAAATACCATTTAGATGGTCATCTCTATTAGTGTTTACACTCGGGTACGCATCCAACACTGGGTTTTCACATGAATTCCTTGCGATTAAAGCTGATCCGGATAGTTCTCTTTTCACAAATGGTACGATCTTGGTTACATCCTGGGACGTCTTTTTAAAAAGCAAAAACAACTAGCTACCTGATTAGAGTTGCCAGCGTTTGTCAAACTCTGTGCCATTCTTTGTTTTTCTAAGTAATGACGCCGGCAAAACCCCTCGAAAAGAAGAGCATCCGTGGCTAGATAAATGATAAAAACCAATTAATTACTGGTATAATAATAAAAAACCAGATACAGCCGCGTTACAAAATCGCCACTTGCAATAGGCAAAAAGCTGTTGTGCCACACTATAAGCTATATGGTCAGCACAGTAGACGGCCCAAGGTAAACAGAAACTCTGACAACGAGCATTAAATAAATGTCTTTTTCCGTCTCTAGTGATCTAAATATAAATCTGTTTAAAAATTGCTCTATTTTTTAACCTGATGTTGCAACATTTGTGCACACCTTTTGAAGCGATTTTCTTTAATTTTTCCTTCGAAATTTCCTCTGCCTTTGTTTACCTTTCTTATTCGCAGTGCAGCTCCCGTATAATTAACATAATGTTTAGCAGCCATATTAATTGGAATGCAAAGTTTTGCTCTTTGAACAAGTCTAGCGCTTTCAAGCCTTAGCTTCTTCTTAAGCAAATAAAGCTCGAGTCTGTTTCTCGAGTGCTTATTATCAATTATCGAGTTTTTCAATGAATTGGATATGGAAGATAGGTCTTCATCAAAGGATGGAAATGAATCATCCGAAGAGGACTCGTCATCAGAAGGTTCAAGCCCTAAATTATTTATTAGAAATAATGAAAGAAATATGTACCCAATGGAAAAAGATCGGTCCAGTCAAAATCATAGCTTTCCACAACCCGGCACATTGTGTCGACCGCTCGTACTTTTCTGAAAACTCCGTCTATTCTAACCTTCTGTCTTTTTTGCCTCAATTTTATTACTTTTTGTTTGCGTTTCAACGTTGAAAAATTCGCATCAAAATCATTGACATAATCTCGCTGAAACTTGACAAGTTCATTCTCATCCTCAGTTTCTGCTGCCAATTTTTGTTCTAATCTGTCAATATCATAATGGCGCGGTATTTTCTCACTGTTTATAAAGTAAAGCGATGAAGAAAGACTGTTGCTAAATGTAGGACCCGGAAAGTCATATTCTGTTAAATTTTGGTTTTGATGTGATCTTATCTCAGGGAGCTGATAAAATTGATTAATTAAGCTTTTCTATTTAAAAAACCTGACAGTTGTTAACAGAATAATTCGACACAAATTCGTTCGATGGAACTAAAAAATTTTGTTGCAAATAAATCAAAAAATTAAAATACCTAAATGTTTTCTTTCCGGAGACTTCATTAATTTAGCTTCAGTTGAAATATTTTTATGCGATATAAAATCTGAAGTAAGCCCATTGGAAATTAGATTTTCGTCATGAATGCTCTGAAAATATAATTGCTTTGTTAGAATAAGAATACAAACTCGACCTGTTTTTCAGAACTATGTGTTTCCATGTGTAGAAGCTTTGCAGAAAGTTGAGGATATGTTTTACTGATACAAAAAGAATCCTGACTAAAAATCCTGATTATTTTTTATATATCAACAATATAAACCTGCAAACAACATTATCGTTCCCACTTCCCTGAAAACAAAAATTATTCATCTAAAATTAGAAAAACCAAAAAAATTCTAAAATTTTACTTACGTAAGATGCAGATGGCTCAATATTCAGCTGCCTAGTTGGTGACTTCAATAATCGGTCAGCAAGTGGATAAAAAGTGTCTGGCTGAAGTAATTTATTTAATCAGTAAAGCAAAATAAATTAAAGCTAGAATTACCCTTTTCTTGTCTATAATTTCCAAATCATATTGTCGATTTTGAGATATGTTTGTCCATGGAATTGCTTCACGATAAGGTCCGCCATCCTTTATTTGTGGATTTTCAACAGCTGCTGAAAATGAAGAGTAAAAATAAAAAAATTCCTAGCAAATAATACAGCTATGCAAAAGTTGAGGTGAAGATTGCTGAAGATGTTGCGACCTTCGACTGTTCAACATGGTAATGCTAGACTCTATAGGATCCTCGAGATTATTTGAAGTTTTTAACTGTAAAATTATTTCTGAAACTAATTTTAATATTCCTTACATTATTGTTCAATTTTGAATCTTTCCGAGACAATTTAGGATCTTTTAATCCTTTCATTATTAAATGCGTTGAACAATAGATCTCAGAAGAAGCTGAACGGATGGCATTAGTGCAAAGAGCCTAAATAGTAGTTTATTTTATTGGAAAAGTTTTACTATACATTTTACAAAAAAAAATTAATAAGTTTGGAACTCACATCAGGCGGATCATGTTTATCTAAATATGTAATTGAAATCTTAAAGGGAAATAAAATTAATTCTAACTTTTTGGTTTTCTTTTATGTTGACATTGCCTGTAATTTTTGGATAAAATAAGTAATTTCTGAAAAAAACCTATAAGGAGCACTCGGATCCAAAAGTATGTGCCGGATGCAATAGACAAAACCATTTATAGCTCGTTGCTTACACTGAACATGATAAATTTATTAGTAAACTTAAGATCGTTTAAAGAATAACCTGTCCTTTTAATTGATCAGTATGTTCACAAAAATGCGCATTTAATTTACTAGGATTATTATGCACATCAATATGAGTATGCTCATCATTTGCTGAATCGGGATTTGAAGATAGCGGTGTATCCACCGTCATACTATTAGTTGCGTTCAGGATTTCTATAGTCTTTGAAATCTCACTTTTCACAAGTGTATCCATCTTAATAGAAAAATATAACACCTAAAATATGCGAAAAACCACAAAATGCATTAAATGTTATATCGGGGGCACGACATTTCCACACTAAGACAATTGCACACCAGACGACTGCACACGGACAACTGCACACTAAAATGTGGTTAAGTGCATTTGAGTTAAGTTTACGATGGAGATTGTAATTTTAATTTGACGAGGGTTCGAGTCCTATCGGCGCCAAATAATTTTTTAGTGAATCTTTACTTTAAAATTAAACATTTTACTTCAATTATTAGATTCGAGATCTTCCCTTAGTCGAGATCTTCCCTTAAAAAACCAAAAAATTCGCGTTTAGTTTTTTCCATAATTTTGTCCCATATGACTTTAACTATTTTTGAAGTGAATTTTAAGGTAAAGATTCACTAAAAAATTATTTGGTGCTGATAGGACTCGAAACTTCGTCGAACTAAATCTCCATCCTAAACTTAACTCAAATGCACTTAACCACATTTTAGTGTGCAGTTGTCCAGTGTGCAGTCGTCTGGTGTGCAATTGTCTTAGTGTGGAATTGTCAAGGAGCCGTTATATCACTTTTAAACTTGGCGACGAACTGACCCATTACAGTATCGATTTCCTTTATTAAACTAGAGTCCTGAAAGTTAGCTTTTATCTTTTTTATTTTTAGATTTTTGTTGCCACCGGGAGCTTTCATATACTTATTTTACAGTTTGTGCAGTATAATGTCAATTGCGCCAACATACCATGTTCATAAGCCAAATGTTCCCATACTTATGGAGGTAAGATTTTTTCATTTCATATAATATTCATAATTTTTTAGGACATCTTCGGATGGGTGCGAGAAGGAAATGCATTTCAAGTGAGGGTTTGGTTGGACGATACAGAGCATGATCTAAATGTTGGGTATGTTATATCTATATGAAGTTTTAAATGTATTTGATTAAGGGATGATCATGCATTTTCTTTATTACACTGGGCTGCCAAGGAGGGACATCTTTCAATTGTGGAAATGCTATTAAATAGAGGGACATTAATAAATGCTACAAACATGGGAGATGATACGGCATTGCACTTAGCTGCTGCTCATGGTCATAGACAAGTTGTTGTGGTACGATATTGTTTGTATAAACCCTTTGTAAAAAAATTTTCAGAAGCTTTTATCTAAGAAAGCAGAAGTAAACGTTTATAACGAACATGGAATGGTATGTTGATTTTAATTTTAACTTTATAGAAAAATTTTAGACACCTCTACACTATGCATGCTTTTGGGGATATGAACAGATTTGTGAAGATTTGCTCCGGGCTGGCGCACTTGCAATAATTTGCAATAAGAGAGGATTAACACCTTTAGACGTCTGTCAACCTCAAGTCAGACAATCTATCTACGGTTTTTATTCAAATAAAAATAATCTTATTGTTAGTATAATTTTAAGAAATTGCTTTGAGCATTGGGCAAAATCCACAACAAAAAATACAATACAATGGTGACAGCTGGCGCAATACAAAAACGGTTTCGAATTTGACATTTTGAATGATTATCTTTGAAGATAAAATTTTTAATTATTTAGAAGCGATCCCGTGAAGCAACTTGGTCAAGGTATTATATCTGTAAAAGGTTTCTTAAATACTATTTCTAGATTTACTGGTGTGGATTTGCAGTCTCTCGCCTTAACTAAACAAATATCTCAATCTCATTCTGGAACTCTTTACCGAGGAAAATGGCAAGGAAATGAAGTTATTGCTCGTGTTCTTAACATCCCAGAAGTTACACAGCGAGTTTCGCGTGATTTTGCCAATGAATTTCCATTGTTAAGGTTTATTGAAATTTTTTACTGTTAACCATTAAAAAATTTCTACCAATTATTTGTAGGATATTTGCGAGTGCTCATATAAATCCAGTTTTGGCTGCAGTGAATCAGCCACCTCAACTGATTCTAATAAGTCAATTTATGCATTTTGGCTCTCTTTACAATGTGTTGCACGGCGAATCATGTTTCCGATATTTTTATTAAATCCTTATTTTCATTAAATTCAGCTGTTGTTATCGATCACACACAGGCGACTCGTTTCGCATTGGATATCGCCAAGGGGATGGCATTTCTACACTCATTAGGTTTTTACATTTAATTAATATTTCTTATTTTTTCAGATCAACCAATACTCCGTTTTTATCTTAATTCCAAGCATGTTGTGGTCGATGAAGATCTAAACGCCAAAATTTCTCTTTCAGACACCAAGTTTTCCTTTCAAGAGATCGGGAGACTTTATTCAACAGCGTGGATGGCACCTGAATGTACAAGAAAAATCTAGTTTCTCCATTTAACAAAAAAATTTTACAGCGTTGCAACGCTCACCGACAGATCTCAATACTCGATCTGCCGATATGTGGAGTTTTGGTATTCTCCTTTGGGAATTAAACACCCGCGAAGTATAATTTTCCGCTGTTAGAAAATTCAAATTCATTAATTTTAGGTACCTTTTTCGGAACTTTCTCCAATGGAAGCTGGAATGAAAATCGCGTTGGAAGGACTAAGAGTTACGATACCGGCGGGAATATCAAGAAACATGTTCCGGCTGATCAACATTTGTCTAAATGAGGATCCAGGAAGACGACCAAATTTTGATCAAGTTATCCCTGTACTTGATAAAATGGGGGAATGAATTAAAACTAAAAAATAAATAGGTTATAAGTCCAAACAAAGCTTATGAGCCGAAAAATGTTTGGACTAAAGCTCAAAAAATCATAAACTAGATCATTTATCACGATAGAATTATTACATTAAAAAGCATTTAATTGCATAATAAATATTCTAATCTTTCTTCCATCTCACATGGATTCGTACCCGGTTCTATTCTTTCTTTAGATAATTGTGATTAACAAACCTTGCTATCTGCAATTCGTAAAAATAAAAATTTACAAAAATGAACAAAACCTGCAAATTCTGAGCTGAAAAATTTGTTGCATGGCAAGCGAGTAGAAGCATATTCCGCGGCTATATTTATAGAAACTTTACATTTAATAGTTACGAATCATTTTTAAATATTTTTAAACCATATTACCTGGACTCTCCACGCAAATCGCATGAACACTGAAGAATAGATTATCAACGCACATGTCATTGGTCCGGATATAAATTCTGGATCCTAAACAAAGGTTAATTACTAAATCAAATTATTTTAAAGTACCTTGGTAGCGAAATCTCCTAATGCTGCAAGTGGAAGCCCCCAATTGGCAACAGGCCCCCAAAAATCTGAAAAAATATAAGTGGAATCAACATTAAGAAATTTATTTACGTGTAGAACCGAAGTAATTAAACCAGTCATTTTTTGAGTACTGCCGGAAATATGCAGAAACTGATTTAAATAGCAAAGACATCTTAAGCCTGGAAGGAAGCAAAAATACGTAATTTACTGCGTGTAAATGATTTGATGGTGGTGTGTGAATTTATAATTGTTGATAATTCTTTGTCAGACAATCATCCCATAAGGGGACACGTCCGAGTAGTCGCGAGACCAATTAGTCGCGGACCAAGTAGTCGCGAATTTGTTTAACTTAGTTGTTTTTTTACATTTTACGTTTGTTTGGTCTTCTGCATGTTCAATATGCAGAACATGTTCAACATCTACTGTGCCGAACACTTCCAGAACCAAATTGCCGTTCAATCTACAATGTCGAACACGTTCGACACGAAAATTTAATTTCCAAATAAAAATGGAATTGGAAAAGTAAAAATAAAAAAAAATCCCTCGAACTTAATAAATATTCCCTCGAATTTTATAAAAATTAAAAAAAAACAAACGTAGAACACATTTTGTGGTACGGCAACATAAACGCCGTTCAACAGAAACAAAAATTTTTAAATATGAAAAAGTAACAATTTCGCGACTACTTGGTCTCGCGACTAGTTGGTCTCGCGACTACTTGGCCGCGATTACTTGGCCCGCGACTGAGTGGGGTACAGCCCACTAACCCTTGCGCCTTAGTGGCCTGCGCCTTAGTGTCCGTGTCCCGACTGAGTCGAATAAGGACGATTCAGTATCGCCGTTTCAGTATCGCCGGTTCAGTATCGCCGTTTCAGTATCCGCCGTTTCAGTATAGCCGATTTTGATCTATAACTTTTTTGATTTTAGACCGATCCGGATAATTCTTATATCATTCGAAAGGTCTCTGAATGGGGATTCTTTTTCTTAATTGGATCGACTTGATGTGATCATTTTTGAAAAAGATACACGCAATAAA